>JAZGLO010004735.1:0-127883 GCA_036873155.1 Biomphalaria sudanica
CAGTAACACTTACAATTAAAGAAATGAAAAACTAGATCAAAATGGCGATTGGGCCATGATGACATTTTAACCTTTGTCATAGTAGCATGGTGACTAGAGTGCACTGATTTTGCTATAGTAGCATGGTGACTAGAGTGCACTAATCTTGCTATAGTAGCATGGAGACTAGAGTGCACTGATCTTGCTATAGTTGCATGGTGACTAGAGTGCACTAATCATGCTATAAAAGCATGGTGACTAGAGTGCACTAATCTTGCTATAATAGCATGGTGACTAGAGTGCACTAATCTTGCTAAAGTAGCATGGTGACTAGAGTGCACTAATCTTGCTATAATAGCATGGTGACTAGAGTGCACTAATCTTGCTAAAGTAGCATGGTGACTAGAGTGCACTAATCTTGCTATAAAAGCATGGTGACTAGAGTGCACTAATCTTGTTATAGTAGCATGGTGACTAGAGTGCACTAATCTTGCTATAGTAGCATGGTGACTAGAGTGCACTAATCTTGCTATAGTAGCATGGGACTAGAGTGCACTAATCTTGTTATAGTAGCATGGTGACTAGAGTGCACTAATCTTGTTATAGTAGCATGGTGACTAGAGTGCACTAATCTTGCTATAAAAGCATGGTGACTAGAGTGCATTAATCTTGCTATAGTAGTATGGTGAGTAGAGTGAACTGTTCTTGTGTTAAAATGTCTTGGTGTCCAGGTCAGCTTGTGTGTATGTGTACTGTGTTATCGTGAACTGTTTTGTCATTCTCGTTTAATAAAGCCTAGGATCAAGACAAGTCTTTTAGTTGTGTTGATGTCTGCTCACGTGGGTGACCTTCACCTTATTTTATATTTCTCAAGCACATTGAACAAGAAGCTATGGCTTACTCGGTCAAAGGCTTTTTCTTGATCTTCAGATAAAAGAGACACATTGAGGTTTTTATCCATACTGTACATGATAAAATCCCGTAAAAAATGCGTCATGCCGCTTATGTTTCTGTCAGGGATACAACTGTACTGGTCATGTCCTATAAGTCTGTTTATGAGTGGTTTCATTCTTAGGATAATAATTTTTGTGAGAAGTTTATAGTCTGTGTTAAGAAGTGAAATATGCCTATAGTCGCTAGGTGAAGTGTTATTTTCTGATTTTTTTTGGTAAAAGTGTGATGTATGCTTCGTTAAAATTTTGAGGAAATTGTACAATTTTAATGGCGTCGCTATATAGTCGCAGTAAGAGAGGACCTAGCAGGGGGAAGAAGGTTTTATATAGTTCAAAGGTTAAGCCATCTGGACCTGGTGATTTATTGTTCTTAGTCGAGTCTAGGGCAGTCCTGAGTTCGTTTAGCGTAAATGCACTCCCTAAAAGATCTTCATTTGTCTTGTCCAGCTGCTTGCAAAATTTTAGAAAATTATATTGAGCATCAGTATATACTGGCTCTTCACTGTATATAGTAGTGAAGTGTTTTGTAAATATATTCTTAATATCTTCATAATTATCTACTTTATTCCCCTCACTATCTATGAAGTTGTTTATAATTTTACTTGATTGTACATTCTGTTTAAACGATAGGAATAGTTTACTAGGACCTTCATTACTTAAGTAATTTTTACACCTAATCTCAGCACCCCTATAAGTATACTTGTTTAATTCTTCAAGTTTTAAAAGAGTGTCTGTTTTAACGATTTCATCATCCGTGTGTAATAATGTGTATTTGAGTTGTTCATATTCTTGCCTCCTACGTCCCTGAGCTAGTGTAGATATTAACTGGCTTTGCTGCTAGATAGAACTTTTTAGGACTGGCCATGTCTGTGTTAAATCGAAATGTGGATCATTTATATCTTGTAAGTAAGAATTTATATTAGTAGAAACTAACTCCACGAAAAGGGGAATTTCCAACAGAGAATTGTTAAATTTCCAGTGGGCTTTCTTTTAATTTCTTTGTTTTTTATGTCCAAAGTGACAAGCACCGCTTTGTGGTCAGTGTATTCTAATGTTTCTTCCAAATGCGACTTAGGCCTCTTTTCTTTGAGCTTTATATGGGCCCCCTTGCCTCTTTTGTGGGCTGTGTTTTTTTTTAATTTTATATATAAGTTCTAATAATACACAAGTAATAACTCATAAGCGAGTGGGTAACATATATTATATATAATAATAGTATGATTAGGGTACAATACCCGGTCAAAAATTTTTTGTAGATTATATAAAGATAACTGAAATTTGAAAATTGGAATTATATATTATAAATATTTCAATTTTAAATAAGCTGTAAGATATGGGTAATACTCATTTGAAAACTTATTTTTAAAATTTATTTTGAACTTTTATAATATTTGAAAAGTTAATATAATTAATATGAATATTTATAAATATATACATGTATATGTTATTTGATTTTTAAAGAGTAAAACAATGGATTAAAAGTTAATTAATAAACAAAATTTAATCCCGAAAATAGCATCCCTTAGAAAGTATGACATTTTAACAATTACCTCCCTTGCAATAGTTAACGAAACTATATACAGGTAAGTAAGTAAGTCTATATGTACCCGAATAGCCCAGAGATTATACCACGTTCGCATTCCATCAAGGTGGCTCGATATCATGGGCGTCGCTGGATTTTTTACAGGGGGGTGCAAGTTGCCACCTATGGCTCAAAGTCGTAGCTTCAATTTCCTTGTTACATAGAATATTCAAGCAAAGAACTGGTGCCCCCTCCATGCCTATGTGATATTAAGTGCACTGTAAATAGCCCACGTGTTTCATGAAATAAAAAAAACTAACACTAAACATGTGAACAAGGTATTTACTGTACATGTCCTTGTACGCGTTGTTGTGTGTATTTGTGCGGCCTATGACACTCAACGGTCGATCAAACCAAAGACTGCAAACTTTCTTATATCTCTTCTATCGTAAACTGGTGGACGTGTTTCCAGTGCTATTTTATCAAAGGCTAGCACCAACCGCAACTTCGCGAGGGTACATTTACCAAAATGACTATTATGCACTCTTCTCTTTTGTTCAAAGAAACTTTCACATTATCACACCGAACGACAGTCGGCAACGAATTATCCTCCAAGCCAAAATAAAAAAAAAAAAAAAAAAAAAAAAATTATATAGATTCCCATATTCTAGCCTGTTTATGAGAATTTTTTATACTTTTCAAATTAATCTTAGAAAAGTGACTGTGTAGCTGAATAAAATTTCATAGTTATCAGTACTATTATAAACAAGATATTGTAAAATATATTTTTCTTTACTGTCTTGGTGTTTTATATGCAAAATTTATCCAAGTAAAATATTTATATTCTATTACATACATTCATGAAAACTATAGTTGTATGATCACAAGACTTTAAACAGAAAAGATAGCCTCCCCTTTCCTTTGAAAATTATTTTAAAAAATTGCTATTGATACCTTTTTTTTTTTTTCAAAGGCTCACAAGCTTTTTATGCTTTGAAGTAGTCGATGCATCAATTGATTATTTATCCAATCGCATTTTCAAATAGAGTTTTACGTTTTTATGGTTCTAGTATGATCGTCGGAGGAGCCCGTTGAGAAAGATTTTTTTCATTGTAAGCGAGACAAAACCGACGATAACTCCGTCAACCGACTCTGTCGTATGGTCCACGTATAAATAAATCAGAATGAACGCACTTTCCATACAGCGCTATTCAATTGATAGATCGTATCGCTAGAAATAACTTGACATAGATTCTAAAGTATATCAATTATACATTCATAATTGACGCGATGAGAATAATTGCGAGAAAATTAAAGGATTGTCTTTGTGTTTTATATAATTCTAAATCCTCGACGACTTAGTTTAGTGTAATGATCCGATCTGAAGTCTCCGCTGAACCGGGGTTTGGGATTCCGAAAACCTTTTTGGCACGCGAGGACCGTGGGCTGGGAGGTGCTCTGGGAAGGTCATTACTCATAAGCTTCATCATGGGGCTGTTCTAATCTTTCGTTTATTGCTTCCGCATCCAGCAGGCGGCTATTCAAAGCAAGGGCCACCCATTTGAACAATGAATTTCAGAGCAATTAATACACGGGCTTACTGCGGAGTTGAATACTTCCAGAAGACTAAATGTTTTTATAATTGAGCCTTGAATGTCAATTAATGACCAAATAGAGCGGATAAACGGTAGTTTAATTAGAAATAAATAACATTTTATGTTCTTTACCCCCTTCGGCTTTTTCTTGGTTGTCTAAAAGAAAAGAATATTGCTACAATTATTGCTCTTTAATCTCGTGTAGCGCATGCGCATTTGAATAAATAGAAGGCTGACTAATAAGCTCGATTGTACGATTGAGGGAGACCATCCATACAATATTTCTTCTACTAATCTACCGTACGCCCGTTTACCGGAGCTTACACATCAGACTTACAGAATCGGTAGTTTTTATAGTGTTATATTAAACATTGAAAAAGGGTTTATCTAAGGCAAAAGACAGAGGGTAATGGAGAAAGACGGTCGTAAGATCTTGCATTGCAGCGCAAAGGTCCAACAGACTAAAGAATAGCCGAATAGGGCACAAACTGACAGAAGGTCGATTTATAACTGATCCGATTGAGTTTTATTTTTTTTTTAATTTAAGCCCTACAAAATGTGCATGCCAGTAGAATAGGTGTACTTCACTTTCTGGACATAGAGCTATTAACCATAGTCAACAGACATCTGCACTTTAATAGGGCTGGGGTTGTTTCCATTCAAGATCCAGCCCTAACACAGCTTATAAACAATAGATAACGCGGCATGTTCCCTAACGCTGACAGATGACATGAGCCCAGAACATCGATTTTTAAAAGGGATTCCAAAACTAGGGCCTGCGGGCGCGGTGCTATCTGGTCTTCGAAACTTCTGCACACGGTACATAATCACCGTTTTTTTTTAAAACTGATATGGTCATTGTGTCAGATAAAAGGCACCTTCTGTGATATAGCTATACAAGCAGGAAAGTCTCTGTGCTGTGTATGGTCGTTCTACTGTGAAATAGCTATACATCAGGATAGACTCTGTGCTGTGTATGGTCGTTGACTTAAAGCACCAACTGCTGGTAGACAACTAAACCGCTGTATGCGTTTTATTTCTTAATTTATAAAACTTGAAATAACTAAAATAATTTTTTTTGTTCTTCTGTGAACAAAACTAAACAGAACTTTTATTATAATACTAGCCGGACATTGCCCGCGGCCAGCGGGCCTTAGTTTGTGTGTTACTAATGTAGTGGATTGGGTTTAGAGTTTAGATGTATGTTAAACTTAGCTAATGTTCCTTTCAAGTTTTTCTTTCGCCAGGAAAATAAAAGTAGTTTTACGAGAAAGGGTTTACCTGTTAAGGCGATACATTCACATCTATTAAAAATGAAAGTAGCGCGAGATGAATGGGATATAAAGTACAATTAAAACGGATTTACCCGATTTGTTAAATGAACGGCATTATAAAGTACGTCAGAACTTCTAACTTCGCAGATTTAAGGAACGAATTTATGTAAAAATGATTTTGAGAGACAAATTTGAAGCTTAATTTTATAAAAAATGAAAACAATAGACTATATTTTGCAATTTTCATGTGTCAAAGTAAAAAAACTATCTGTGCAAAGTGTAGTTCTTAAAATTAGATCTAGATTTAGATTCTTTCGATCTTTTCTCATGTAAACATGGTAAACATGGCCTAGATCCATAAAATAGCAATACTTTCATAGAGTTGGGCTTTTTTTTTTAGGGTCTTTAGTTTGTTTTAGGGCTACTATACATACGTCACGGTTCCAGTTAGTACACAAGGAACATTCATGCAAAGTTTCATCAAGATTATCTTATCTTATCTTATCTTATATAATACAGACGTTACTTCAAAAAAGAAGATGATTACGTCCTACGCGTCATGCATTTAGTCATGCATATTAACCAATGACTTAAATTCTGCCAAGTCACTGGTTTTTCTGGCTAGCTCAGGCAACCCATTCCATGCTCTAATAGCACTAGGGAAGAAGGAGTATTTGTACAAATTTGTCCTAGCATATGGGACGAGGAATGTGCCTTTATTTTTGTGTCTTTCAGAGTATTTTATTAAATTTTGTTTTTGTATTTGAAGATTATGGTTCAGTGTTTTATGTATAATTGCTACTTTACTTTTGAGTCTTCTGTCCT
This sequence comes from Biomphalaria sudanica, assembly GCA_036873155.1. Lineage (NCBI taxonomy): Eukaryota > Metazoa > Mollusca > Gastropoda > Planorbidae > Biomphalaria > Biomphalaria sudanica. The sequence continues at coordinate 6,149 of JAZGLO010004735.1, forward strand.
GAAGGCTTTCTAAATTTAGTGATTTTACTAATGGTGTTACCCTAGTCAAATGTGAATATTCGTTTGTTATGAATCTCACTGCTCTATTTTGTGTTTGTTCCAGTTTCTTAATGTTTTCTTGAGTTGAGGGGTCCCACACGGTGGATGCATATTCTATTATTGGCCTAACCAAGGTTAAATAACATTTTAGTTTTATGTTCTTATTTGATTTATAGAAATTTCTTTTAATAAACCCTAATGCTTTGTTGGATTTTTGTATAGTTTTATCAATATGTGGATTCCATGACAGTTTTTCATTTATTATAACACCTAGGTATTTTGAGTTTTTAGTCTGTGTTACTGGTTTGCCATGAATAAGATAAGTGGAATTAATTTGTTTTAGTTTTTTTGTTACTCTTAACAACTGACATTTTTCTGGGTGGAAAGACATGCTCCAATTTGATTCCCATTTCTGTAATTCATCTAATTCTCTTTGTAAAATATCTGTGTCTTGTTTTGTTTTTATTGTTCTATATATTATGCAATCGTCTGCAAATAATCTGACTTTTGTTCCTGAACTAATGCAATTTGGTAAATCATTTATGTAAATTAAAAATAGTAGTGGACCCAAGACTGTTCCTTGAGGTACACCTGAGATTGGTCAAACGGTTTTGATTTCTATTCGTAACATACATACATACGCGTTACTTTCTACTTTATAGTATAGATAATCAAATTCAACTAGAGATAAATAAAATTTAGAACCATTGGTTCGTCTGCCAAGCGTTGAACATACGTTTTACCTAATTAAGTATTTTAATAAGTGATTGTATGTGTAAGCGGCGTTGCACCAAATATAATTGGCTACATATTTATTGTCAGTTTGTAGAATGAGATAATGAACACTATTCCTAAAACTTTTAAATGGTAACTTTCAGACTTTCTTTAAGAAATGAAGATAAGTACACTGTAATATAAACACATGCTGGACAATAGTGGACGACAAATGGTCAGTGTTTGGGGGAGGGGTATATCGAGCTGGAGAATGTTGTGAATCCGTCCGAAGAACATACCACTAGGTCAGACATACAACCTATACACTTTTACACAAACTCAACATGCTGGCTTTCTTTGCAGAGCTGTGTAATTCTTTTGCTAACATAAGCTAGTGTCACTAAAATTGAAGGCCATCAATATATACCACATAGGTTGTCAGTATCAGTTAATTCATTAGGTTGTCAGTATCAGGTAACTCATTAGGTTGTCAGTATCAGGTATCTCATTAGGTTGTCAGTATCAGGTAACTCATTAGGTTGTCAGTATCAGGTAACTCATTAGGTTGTCAGTATCAGGTAACTCATTAGGTTGTCAGTATCAGGTAGCTCATTAGGTTGTCAGTATCAGGTAACTCATTAGGTTGTCAGTATCAGGTAACTCATTAGGTTGTCAGTATCAGGTAACTCATTAGGTTGTCAATATCAGGTAACTCATTAGGTAGTCAATATCAGGTAACTCATTAGGTAGTCAATATCAGGTAACTCATTAGGTAGTCAATATCAGGTAACTCATTAGGTAGTCAATATCAGGTAACTCATTAGGTAGTCAATATCAGGTAACTCATTAGGTAGTCAATATCAGGTAACTCATTAGGTAGTCAATATCAGGTAACTCATTAGGTAGTCAATATCAGGGCACGCAACTGTTCAGAGATCCGTCTTCGTGTGTTGACGACTGCTTCTTTTTTTTTCTCTGGACAAACAAGATCAAATATTTACTCTATCAGTGGATCACGTGTTATAGGATGTTGGTCTGTTACGATCAAGTCGAAAAATATATGTCAATATACAAAAAATGACCTTTATGGCGCACATTTATTAGAGTCCATGTCTAAAAGTACAGTAAGTAGGTCTGTGTATCAAAACATTGGAATAGAACGAGAGTCCTTTAGAAATGTAACAAATGTGTTTGTGGTGCACTGCTCTCAGTGTGTTAGTCTGACTAGATGATTCTTAGTGTACAGAACATGTTGAATGTTGAATGTTGTATACATCTTCCAAGTTCCAAGTATCAACCAGCTTGTCAACAATGAAATGAACCTCTCTCACTCTCTCTCTCTCTCTGTCTATCTCTCTCTATCTCTCTCTCTATCTATCTATCTATGTATCCATCTATCTATCTATCTATCTATCTATCTATCTATCTATCTATCTATCTATCTATCTATATATATATATATATATATATATATATATATATATATATATACATACATACATAACATACATACATACATACATACATACATACATACATACATACATACATACATACATACATACATACATACATACATACTATCTCTCTCTCTCTCTCTCTCTCTCTCTATCTATCTATCTATCTATCTATCTATCTATCTATCTATCTATCTATCTATCTATATATCATACATACATACATAACACACACACATACATACATACATACATACATACATACATACATACATATATACATACATACATACATATATACATACATACATACATACATACATACATACATACATACATACATACATATATACATACATACATACATATATATATACATACATATATACATACATACATACCTAAAGACAGGGAGAAAGAGGAAATAGAGAGATACAGACAGATATTTATGGTTCAGTTAAAACAAAAGCAAAGACTTATGGGAACGGTCCATAATAAAGTCCGATTGCAAAGTACTGTTGATGGCGTTCCGTATGCTGTTCCTGTAACCCTTTTTTTTTCTGACCATTGCAACCCGCACCTTCATTCCTACACTGTGACGCTTCTGGCAGAATTTGAAATGGCTGCGATCCCCATCGCAATTCAAATCTTCAAAAGGTGCAGTGGCATGGTTCAGTCAAAGTTCGCATCACTTCCTTCAGTGCATGTAGTCTAAGACTTGAATTCAAAACACCTGCTTGAATCATAATGCAGCTAATGAAAAGGAGCTTTTAATATTGATAGAGTCATTGTTATTCTATCTGCAAGTAAAAGTACACTGGAATAATTTTAATGCTGTCATTTAGCGGAGCAATAGAACTCGGTGTGTTATTAGCAGTGAACGTAGGGATACAAAAAATACAACCAAAAAAAAGTTGGTGGTATCCTATTTCCAAGATTCCATCATGTGAAGTCCAAACAAATAGAAGATCGTCGAAGTACTTTACGCAGTAAGTCAATATCAATATGTAAATATAGATAAGTGCAAACACCTCATCACAAACGAAAGGATTTGAGACAGGATTAGTTCCGCGATCGGACCCCACGATGATCTGTTAACTACTGTAAATTAAAAAAAAAAACGCAGACTCAAACTCTATGGCCATATAATTAGGTCCTCAGGTCTCGCAAAGTCCTTCCTTCAGGGAACAGTAGCAGGAAAAAGAAGAAGAGGCGGACAGAGAAAGCGACAACATAAGATAATGTAAGTGCATGTCACTGTAAGAGATTCTATCGAGGGCCAAACACCGAGAGGAAGGGAGAAAGATGGTTAACAGATCTTGTGTGATGCCCCATAGGTCCAACACACTAAGAGATAGGTGAAGGTGAAGATGTTGCAGCCATGACATTTACAACTCTCCAAGCCGACGATAATTTAAACAATAAAATAAGAGAAAAACAAAATCTAATCTCGTAAACTTCTAGACAGAAGAACAATTCGTTTAGAGAGTAAAATAATAATTTATTTTTTTTACGCTCAGAACTATCGGATATGTTCATATATGGCGGAAAACCTGTAAATAACAAGCTTGTTGGTGTATCCGGTGTACAAAATAAAGGACGTGTTGAAAATTTATGTTTTTTTAAAAGGTCCCGCATATGATATTTTTGTGCACTTTTTTTTCCCCACTACAGAATCAATTTTTCTAACCATGTCAGGTTCTAGGGAAAGCATTACACTGTCACTCTATGGTCTTAAACTTATTTAAAATCCAATGAGCAACTAGCGAGTGGTAATAATGAAGACATGATAGGAAGATCAACTGATAGGCGTTGGGGTATTGTTAATAGTATAGGGTTAGGGTTGGGGTATTGTTAATAGTATAGCTCCATTTTTTTTTAGTTAGGGTTTGAGTTTTGAGTATAGGCACATCGGCACAATTTAGGCCATGTCGTGCCCGTAATCCTTTAAGGATCACTCTACCTTGACATAACAAGGGCTAAATTCCATACAGTTAAATCATTAAAACAAGGTCTATTCACAGTTAAAATAGTAAAGGTAGTAAAAATTTAATAATTTGGTAAAAATCGTATGTAAATATTATATGTTCACAATTCATAAATCAGATCTTGTTAGACAACCCCATCTCCTGGACAAAGCCCAGTACCTTCCCAGGGTCGACATTATCGAATAGTGTTTTTTAAGTTGTGTGCTCTAAAAAATTTCTCCCTGACATCCTGGTATCTGGGGCAATCAATGAGGATATGTTCCACGGTGAGGCGAGAGTCACAGTACTCACAAAGTGGGGGGCTCCTCTCTCTTCTTTTAGTTAGGTGACAGCAGGGAAGTTTTATTAATAAGTGTCCTCAACATTGTCTAGCTGATCGTGAAAATCCCCCACGAGGCACAAAGTAATCGATGTATATCTAAACACTTCTGCGGTTCTAAGCGGTAAAAAATGGTGGCTATACCCTTCTATAAAATGTGAAATGGCTTTTGTTAACAGCTAAGATAAACGAAACAAACTTTCTAGATTGTTTGAAGATTTGGGAATCACCCTTGCACGATTAGTTGTAACCATAGACATATTTATATATGTCTCTATTTGTAGCCTACATCTTTGCTGATTAGATTAAAAATTGTAGCGCACATTTTACGAAAGGAAATTAGACAAATAAAGTAAAAAGGCAAACAATATGTTATGGCTTTATATTCTAATAATCCTGTAGACTCTTTCAGGAGCGTATTGGATAAAAAATATGTTACATAAACAGGCTCAACATAAAACACATGCCTTTTCAGCATCATGGTTTCAACGTAAGACACCTACCTATATTTTCAACATCATGGGCCCAATCCAAGTCGACCTAAAACGAATATACATTTTCAACATGGGTTCAACCTATGACACAACTTCATTTTCAACAACATGGGTTCAACCTATGACACAACTTCATTTTCAACAACATGGGTTAAACTTAAGACACAGTTACCTTTTCAACGACACAAGTTCAACTTTCATTGCTTATAGAATTAACACATGGCGGTCAAAGATAAGAAAATACGACGACAACGAATGAGAGAGAGAGAGAGAGAGAGAGAGATGCAGAGAGGGAGAGAGAGAGAGAGAGATGCAGAGAGGGAGAGATAAATGGTTTCTTCCCTACTTCCAGCCACTGATGATTGTATCACTGCGGGGGGGGGGGAGGGGAGAAGGCATTGGCGCTTATTTCTCCCCCCCCCCAATCCCTCAAGTCTCCCTCGGTATAACTTTTACTACAACAGGTAGATATGTTCATTTGTTCAAACTTTCGCCTGACCCTTGAAAAGGATCTCCATTAAAAGAAAGTTGATGATGCACCCTGGGAAAAGTGTAACTTCCGCACTTCTGCCTGTCGAGTGACGCAAATCTAGAAATACACGACTACATAACTAGTTCCTAAACTTCTGGTTCAGTGTCTTAGAGAATGAAAAAAGGAATTTAAAAAAAAAAATCATATTATCATTGATACAAACCACATACTCGACTATAATTAGTTTTAAGCATGTCTGCTTTTCAGACAAAAAAAGCAACTTATTGTAGCAGAGATAAAACATTTCGTGTTTAGGGAGTTAACAAACTCATTGCTTTTCTTATTCCATATGCAAGGACAAATTCATAAAAGTGCTCCTTCTTCCCTATTGACATTAGAGGGGCTGCGTAAATCAGCCAGGTAAACCGATGACTTAGCAGAGTTAAAGCCTCTAATTGACATAAAATCATGGATACATCATACATGGCCTTAAAAATCTTTTTTGAAGGAAAGTTTATATTGTGAGATGTACTAATAATAGAATCACTAAGTCCTATAACATAATGGAGTCATGTCTAAAACAAATCCACTGATACATTCAATTCTTATGCCTCATACACACAGATGGATGATGGCAGACTTAAAATGCTAGAACGTATCTGAACTTACTTTTATTAAAAACACTAATTTAATGACAATAGACGAAATTAATAAAAATGAGTTAGGTCGAGACCAATCGACATACAAGGCCTGAAAAACTGGCCTGCAACGTCACAGGTCTGTACGACGTGGCAACGAGCTATTGGTCTCCACTGATCTTGTGACTATCCCCTGACGATCATGTCAAACTCTCGGAATCATTTGAATAACCCAGGAAGATCGTGTGAAAATCCCCAGAGGATCATCATTCAAATATCTCCCAAGGGTCATGTAAAAATCCCCAGAGGATCATCATTTAAATATCTCCCAAGGGTCATGTAAAAATCCCCAGAGGATCATCATTTAAATATCTCCCAAGGATCATGTAAAAATCCCTAGATGATGAAGTGAATATGCTCCGAGGATCATCAGATTAATCTTGTTTGTATTTTTTTTTTTTATTGACAGTTGGCCTCCTTCAGTCGTAGAATGACAATGCTTCATCTCGTACATCACTTTTCAATGTGGCTGTAGAGCCCTATTTTGGAGAGACATTCACATCCACATATATCCCAGGTTAAGGTGGCTTTCGCTTTGCTGGTAGAGGAGCCAGTCACTTTTCGAACGGCACGCTTTTCTTCCAGAGACCAGAGCTGAGGCCCGTGTATTTTCGCTTTCCATAGCTTTCTTGGCCACCATCTCTCTTCACGTAGTGCGGTCTAGGTCTATGTCTTCCCAACGGTATTTCAAAAAAGTTAAGATGACCTCATCATGTGTGTGTTTTTACAAAGACGTTTAAAGATCTCAAAGTTGCACTGCGGCATGTACCAAATAATTTTTTTCTCCCACTAAGATGCTGTACTTTGAGCTTCAAGCAGTCTTGACATTTCTGGTCCTTGTCTAAACACAGGTGCATGTAGGTAACTGGGTCAATGTCAGCGTGACCTAGAATTGTGAAACGTGGGTGGTTGAGCGTGCTCACAGAGGTCTTAGTAATTGCCATCGAGGTGCTCAACCGTCGTCAGACATTCTTGCTCTTATAGAGAACCTGCCCTCTTGAAGTTTGTTTAATGCTTTACATGTTTCCGATGTTACTTAAGAATTGAAGAGAATCTACTTCCTGGCCGACACCGAAGGACGACAGGGGAGAGTACCTGGCAGAGGATGGACCCGGGACCATCGAGGCTACCAAACGACAGTCCAGTCCAACGCTCATACCTCACGACTAGACGAGGAGTTACTATGCTAACACTGGCCTGGCCGCAAGAGGGCGCTAGCTTCTTTCTTACAACATAATAGTTGACATAATATCTCCCCCCCCCCGGCCATAAAGAAACTTACAGAGATTAGGTAACCAGGTTTTCATTTTTGTTTCTGGCACCAATTTATTCAGACCCCCCCCCCCACACACACATACATACAGAATGCATTCACGAGCTGCTACAGAAGTATTATAGGTAACACTTACAATTAAAGAAATGAAAAACTAGATCAAAATGGCGATTGGGCCATGATGACATTTTAACCTTTGTCATAGTAGCATGGTGACTAGAGTGCACTGATTTTGCTATAGTAGCATGGTGACTAGAGTGCACTAATCTTGCTATAGTAGCATGGAGACTAGAGTGCACTGATCTTGCTATAGTTGCATGGTGACTAGAGTGCACTAATCTTGCTATAAAAGCGTGGTGACTAGAGTGCACTAATCTTGCTATAATAGCATGGTGACTAGAGTGCACTAATCTTGCTAAAGTAGCATGGTGACTAGAGTGCACTAATCTTGCTATAAAAGCATGGTGACTAGAGTGCACTAATCTTGTTATAGTAGCATGGTGACTAGAGTGCACTAATCTTGCTATAGTAGCATGGTGACTAGAGTGCACTAATCTTGCTATAGTAGCATGGGACTAGAGTGCACTAATCTTGTTATAGTAGCATGGTGACTAGAGTGCACTAATCTTGTTATAGTAGCATGGTGACTAGAGTGCACTAATCTTGCTATAAAAGCATGGTGACTAGAGTGCATTAATCTTGCTATAGTAGTATGGTGAGTAGAGTGAACTGTTCTTGTGTTAAAATGTCTTGGTGTCCAGGTCAGCTTGTGTGTATGTGTACTGTGTTATCGTGAACTGTTTTGTCATTCTCGTTTAATAAAGCCTAGGATCAAGACAAGTCTTTTAGTTGTGTTGATGTCTGCTCACGTGGGTGACCTTCACCTTATTTTATATTTCTCAAGCACATTGAACAAGAAGCTATGGCTTACTCGGTCAAAGGCTTTTTCTTGATCTTCAGATAAAAGAGACACATTGAGGTTTTTATCCATACTGTACATGATAAAATCCCGTAAAAAATGCGTCATGCCGCTTATGTTTCTGTCAGGGATACAACTGTACTGGTCATGTCCTATAAGTTGGTTTATGAGTGGTTTCATTCTTAGGATAATAATTTTTGTGAGAAGTTTATAGTCTGTGTTAAGAAGTGAAATATGCCTATATTCGCTAGGTGAAGTGTTATTTTCTGATTTTTTTTGGTAAAAGTGTGATGTATGCTTCGTTAAAATTTTGAGGAAATTGTACAATTTTAATGGCGTCGCTATATAGTCGCAGTAAGAGAGGACCTAGCAGGGGGAAGAAGGTTTTATATAGTTCAAAGGTTAAGCCATCTGGACCGGGTGATTTATTGTTCTTAGTCGAGTCTAGGGCAGTCCTGAGTTCGTTTAGCGTAAATGCACTCCCTAAAAGATCTTCATTTGTCTTGTCCAGCTGCTTGCAAAATTTTAGAAAATTATATTGAGCATCAGTATATACTGGCTCTTCACTGTATATAGTAGTGAAGTGTTTTGTAAATATATTCTTAATATCTTTATAATTATCTACTTTATTCCCCTCACTATCTATGAAGTTGTTTATAATTTTACTTGATTGTACATTCTGTTTAAACGATAGGAATAGTTTACTAGGACCTTCATTACTAAAATAATTTTTACACCTAATCTCAGCACCCCTATAAGTATACTTGTTTAATTCTTCTAGTTTTAAAAGAGTGTCTGTTTTAACGATTTCATCATCCGTGTGTAATAATGTGGATTTGAGTTGTTCATATTCTTGCCTCCTACGTCCCTGAGCTAGTGTAGATATTAGCTGGCTTTGCTGCTTGATAGAACTTTTTAGGACTGGCCATGTCTGTGTTAAATCGAAATGTGGATCATTTATATCTTGTAAGTAAGAATTTATATTAGTAGAAATTAACTCCACGAAAAGGGGAATTTCCAACAGAGAATTGTTAAATTTCCAGTGGGATGACTTTCTTTTAATTTCTTTGTTTTTTATGTCCAAAGTGACAAGCACCGCTTTGTGGTCAGTGTATTCTAATGTTTCTTCCAAATGCGACTTAGGCCTCTTTTCTTTGAGCTTTATATGGGCCCCCTTGCCTCTTTTGTGGGCTGTGTTTTTTTTAAATTTTATATATAAGTTCTAATAATACACAAGTAATAACTCATAAGCGAGTGGGTAACATATATTATATATAATAATAGTATGATTAGGGTACATTACCCGGTCAAAAATTTTTTGTAGATTATATAAAGATAACTGAAATTTGAAAATTGGAATTATATATTATAAATATTTCAATTTTAAATAAGCTGTAAGATATGGGTAATACTCATTTGAAAACTTATTTTTAAAATTTATTTTGAACTTTTATAATATTTGAAAAGTTAATATAATTAATATGAATATTTATAAATATATACATGTATATGTTATTTGATTTTTAAAGAGTAAAACAATGGATTAAAAGTTAATTAATAAACAAAATTTAATCCCGAAAATAGCATCCCTTAGAAAGTATGACATTTTAACAATTACCTCCCTGGCAATAGTTAACGAAACTATATACAGGTAAGTAAGTAAGTCTATATGTACCCGAATAGCCCAGAGATTATACCACGTTCGCATTCCATCAAGGTGGCTCGATATCATGGGCGTCGCTGGATTTTTTACAGGGGGGTGCAAGTTGCCACCTATGGCTCAAAGTCGTAGCTTCAATTTCCTTGTTACATAGAATATTCAAGCAAAGAACTGGTGCCCCCTCCATGCCTATGTGATATTAAGTGCACTGTAAATAGCCCACGTGTTTCATGAAATAAAAAAAACTAACACTAAACATGTGAACAAGGTATTTACTGTACATGTCCTTGTACGCGTTGTTGTGTGTATTTGTGCGGCCTATGACACTCAACGGTCGATCAAACCAAAGACTGCAAACTTTCTTATAGCTCTTCTATCGTAAACTGGTGGACGTGTTTCCAGTGCTATTTTATCAAAGGCTAGCACCAACCGCAACTTCGCGAGGGTACATTTACCAAAATGACTATTATGCACTCTTCTCTTTTGTTCAAAGAAACTTTCACATTATCACACCGAACGACAGTCGGCAACGAATTATCCTCCAAGCCAAAATAAAAAAAATAATAAAAATTTTCATATTCTAGCCTGTTTATAGTCTCTGTGTATGTCGTTTTAAGAAATTCCTTTATTTTTTTTTATACTTTTCAAATTAATCTTAGAAAAGTGACTGTGTAGCTGAATAAAATTTCATAGTTAGCAGTACTATTATAAACAAGATATTGTAAAATATATTTTTCTTTACTGTCTTGGTGTTTTATATGCATAATTTATCCAAGTAAAATATTTATATTCTATTACATACATTCATGAAAACTATAGTTGTATGATCACAAGACTTTAAACAGAAAAGATAGCCTCCCCTTTCCTTTGAAAATTATTTTAAAAAATTGCTATTGATACCTTTTTTTTTTTTCAAAGGCTCACAAGCTTTTTATGCTTTGAAGTAGTCGATGCATCAATTGATTATTTATCCAATCGCATTTTCAAATAGAGTTTTACGTTTTTATGGTTCTAGTATGATCGTCGGAGGAGCCCGTTGAGAAAGATTTTTTTCATTGTAAGCGAGACAAAACCGACGATAACTCCGTCAACCGACTCTGTCGTATGGTCCACGTATAAATAAATCAGAATGAACGCACTTTCCATACAGCGCTATTCAATTGATAGATCGTATCGCTAGAAATAACTTGACATAGATTATAAAGTATATCAATTATACATTCATAATTGACGCGATGAGAATAATTGCGAGAAAATTAAAGGATTGTCTTTGTGTTTTATATAATTCTAAATCCTCGACGACTTAGTTTAGTGTGATGAACCGATCTGAAGTCTCCGCTGAACCGGGGTTTGGGATTCCGAAAACCTTTTTGGCACGCGAGGACCGTGGGCTGGGAGGTGCTCTGGGAAGGTCATTACTCATAAGCTTCATCATGGGGCTGTTCTAATCTTTCGTTTATTGCTTCCGCATCCAGCAGGCGGCTATTCAAAGCAAGGGCCACCCATTTCAACAATGAATTTCAGAGCAATTAATACACGGGCTTACTGCGGAGTTGCATACTTTTGTAAGACTAAATGTTTTTATAATTGAGCCATGAATGTCAATTAATGACCAAATAGAGCGGATAAACGGTAGTTTAATTAGAAATAAATAACATTTTATGTTCTTTACCCCCTTCGGCTTTTTCTTGGTTGTCCAAAAGAAAAGAATATTGCTACAATTATTGCTCTTTAATCTCGTGTAGCGCATGCGCATTTGAATAAATAGAAGGCTGACTAATAAGCTCGATTGTACGATTGAGGGAGACAATCCTTACAATATTTCTTCTACTAATCTACCGTACGCCCGTTTACCGGAGCTTACACATCAGACTTACAGAATCGGTAGTTTTTATAGTGTTATATTAAACATTGAAAAAGGGTTTATCTAAGGCAAAAGACAGAGGGTAATGGAGAAAGACGGTCGTAAGATCTTGCATTGCAGCCCAAAGGTCCAACAGACTAAAGAATAGCCGAATAGGGCACATATTAAACTGACAGAAGGTCGATTTATAACTGAAAATCCCATTGAGTTTTATTTTTTTTTAAATTTAAGCCCTACAAAATGTGCATGCCAGTAGAATAGGTGTACTTCACTTTCTGGACATAGAGCTATTAATCATAGTCAACAAACATCTGCACTTTAATAGGGCTGGGGTTGTTTCCATTCAAGATCTAGCCCTAACACAGCTTATAAACAATAGATAACGCGGGATGTTCCCTAACGCTGGGAATGCAGATGACATGAGCCCAGAACATCGATTTTTATAAGGGATTCCAAAACTAGGGCCTGCGGGCGCGGTGCTATCTGGTCTTCGAAACTTCTGCACACGGTACATAATGAAGCTTCAGACGATCAGTTCCATACAAATCACCGTTTTTTTTTTAAACTGATATGGTCATTGTGTCAGATAAAAGGCACTACTGTGATATAGCTATACAAGCAGGAAAGACTCTGTGCTGTGTATGGTCGTTCTACTGTGAAATAGCTATACATCAGGATAGACTCTGTGCTGTGTATGGTCGTTGACTTAAAGCACCAAACTGCTGGTAGACAACTAAACCGCTGTATGCGTTTTATTTCTTAATTTATAAAACTTGAAATAACTAAAATAATTTTTTTTGTTCTTCTGTGAACAAAACTAAACAGAACTTTTATTATAATACTAGCCGGACATTGCCCGCGGCCAGCGGGCCTTAGTTTGTGTGTTACTAATGTAGTGGATTGGGTTTAGAGTTTAGATGTATGTTAAACTTAGCTAATGTTCCTTTCAAGTTTTTCTTTCGCCAGGAAAATAAAAGTAGTTTTACGAGAAAGGGTTTACCTGTTAAGGCGATACATTCACATCTATTAAAAATGAAAGTAGCGCGAGATGAATGGGATATAAAGTACAATTAAAACGGATTTACCCGATTTGTTAAATGAACGGCATTATAAAGTACGTCAGAACTTCTAACTTCGCAGATTTAAGGAACGAATTTATGTAAAAATGATTTTGAGAGACAAATTTGAAGCTTAATTTTATAAAAAATGAAAACAATAGACTATATTTTGTAATTTTCATGTGTCAAAGTAAAAAAACTATCTGTGCAAAGTGTAGTTCTTAAAATTAGATCTAGATTTAGATTCTTTCGATCTTTTCTCATGTAAACATGGTAAACATGGCCTAGATCCATAAAATAGCAATACTTTCATAGAGTTGGGCTTTTTTTTTTGAGGGTCTTTAGTTTGTTTTAGGGCTACTATACATACGTCACGGTTCCAGTTAGTACCCAAGGAACATTCATGCAAAGTTTCATCACCAAGGAACATTCATGCAAAGTTTCATCAAGATTGGTCAAACGGTTTTGATTTCTACTCGTAACATACATACATAAGCGTTACTTTCTACTTTATAGTATAGATAATCAAATTCAACTGGAGATAAATAAAATTTAGAACCATTGGTTCGTCTGCCAAGCGTTGAACATGCGTTTTACCTAATTAAGTATTTTAATAAGTGATTGTATGTGTAAGCGGCGTTGCACCAAATATAATTGGCTACATATTTATTGTCAGTTTGTAGAATGAGATAATGAACACTATTCCTAAAACTTTTAAATGGTAACTTTTAGACTTTCTTTAAGAAATGAAGATAAGTACACTGTAATATAAACACATGCTGGACAATAGTGGACGACAAATGGTCAGTGTTTGGGGGAGGGGTATATCGAGCTGGAGAATGTTGTGAATCCGTCCGAAGAACATACCACTAGGTCAGACATACAACCTATACACTTTTACACAAACTCAACATGCTGGCTTTCTTTGCAGAGCTGTGTAATTCTTTTGCTAGCATAAGCTAGTGTCACTAAAATTGAAGGCCATCAATATATACCACATAGGTTGTCAGTATCAGTTAATTCATTAGGTTGTCAGTATCAGGTAACTCATTAGGTTGTCAGTATCAGGTATCTCATTAGGTTGTCAGTATCAGGTAACTCATTAGGTTGTCAGTATCAGGTAAGTCATTAGGTTGTCAGTATCAGGTAACTCATTAGGTTGTCAGTATCAGGTAGCTCATTAGGTTGTCAGTATCAGGTAACTCATTAGGTTGTCAGTATCAGGTAACTCATTAGGTTGTCAGTATCAGGTAACTCATTAGGTTGTCAATATCAGGTAACTCATTAGGTAGTCAATATCAGGTAACTCATTAGGTAGTCAATATCAGGTAACTCATTAGGTAGTCAATATCAGGTAACTCATTAGGTAGTCAATATCAAGGAACTCATTAGGTAGTCAATATCAGGTAACTCATCATTTTCAAGCGTTTAATGGGAACTATTAGATAAAAAGGATTTTAAGGGCACGCAACTGTTCAGAGATCCGTCTTCGTGTGTTGACGACTGCTTCTTTTTTTTTTTCTCTGGACAAACAAGATCAAATATTTACTCTATCAGTGGATCAAGTGTTATAGGATGTTGGTCTGTTACGATCAAGTCCAAAAATATATGTCAATATACAAAAAATGACCTTTATGGCGCACATTTATTAGAGTCCATGTCTAAAAGTACAGTAAGTAGGTCTGTGTATCAAAACATTGGAATAGAACGAGAGTCCTTTAGAAATGTAACAAATGTGTTTGTGGTGCACTGCTCTCAGTGTGTTAGTCTGACTAGATGATTCTTAGTGTACAGAACATGTTGAATGTTGAATGTTGTATACATCTTCCAAGTTCCAAGTATCTATATATATATCATACATACATAACATACATACATACATACATACATACATACATACATACATACATACATACATACATACATACATACATACATACATACATACATACATACATACATACATAAAGACAGGGAGAAAGAGGAAATAGAGACATACAGACAGATATTTATGTTTCAGTTAAAACCAAAGCAAAGACTTATGGGAACGGTCCATAACAAAGTCCGATGGCAAAGTACTGTTGATGGCGTTCCGTATGCAGGTCCTGTAACCCTTTTTTTTTCTGACCATTGCAACCCGCACCTTCATTCCTACACTGTGACGCTTCTGGCAGAATTTGAAATGGCTGCGATCCCCATCGCAATTCAAATCTTCAAAAGGTGCAGTGGCATGGTTCAGTCAAAGTTCGCATCACTTCCTTCAGTGCATGTAGTCTAAGACTTGAATTCAAAACACCTGCTTGAATCATAATGCAGCTAATGAAAAGGAGCTTTTAATATTGATAGAGTCATTGTTATTCTATCTGCAAGTAAAAGTACACTGGAATAATTTTAATGCTGTCATTTAGCGGAGCAATAGAACTCGGTGTGTTATTAGCAGTGAACGTAGGGATACAAAAAATACAACCAAAAAAAAGTTGGTGGTATCCTATTTCCAAGATTCCATCATGTGAAGTCCAAACAAATAGAAGATCGTCGAAGTACTTTACGCAGTAAGTCAATATCAATATGTAAATATAGATAAGTGCAAACACCTCATCACAAACGAAAGGATTTGAGACAGGATTAGTTCCGCGATCGGACCCCACGATGATCTGTTAACTACTGTAAATTAAAAAAAAACGCAGACTCAAACTCTATGGCCATATAATTAGGTCCTCAGGTCTCGCAAAGTCCTTCCTTCAGGGAACACTACCAGGAAAAAGAAGAAGAGGCGGACAGAGAAAGCGACAACATAAGATAATGTAAGTGCATGTCACTGTAAGAGATTCTATCGAGGGCCAAACAGCTAAGATAAACGAAACAAACTTTCTAGATTGTTTGAAGATTTGGGAATCACCCTTGTACGATTAGTTGTAACCATAGACATATTTATATATGTCTCTATTTGTAGCCTACATCTTTGCTGATTAGATTAAAAATTGTAGCGCACATTTTACGAAAGGAAATTAGACAAATAAAGTAAAAAGGCAAACAATATGTAATGGATTTATATTCTAATAATCCTGTAGACTCTTTCAGGAGCGTATTGGACAAAAAATATGTTACATAAACAGGCTCAACATAAAACACATGCCTTTTCAGCATCATGGTTTCAACGTAAGACACCTACCTATATTTTCAACATCATGGGCCCAATCCAAGTCGACCTAAAACAAATATACATTTTCAACATGGGTTCAACCTATGACACAACTTCATTTTCAACAACATGGGTTCAACCTATGACACAACTTCATTTTCAACAACATGGGTTCAACCTATGACACAACTTCATTTTCAACAACATGGGTTAAACTTAAGACACAGTTACCTTTTCAACGACACAAGTTCAACTTTCATTGCTTATAGAATTAACACATGGCGGTCAAAGATAAGAAAATACGACGACAACGAATGAGAGAGAGAGAGAGAGAGAGAGAGAGAGAGATGCAGAGAGGGAGAGAGAGAGAGAGAGATGCAGAGAGGGAGAGAGCATCCAATGCTAGCGAGATAAATGGTTTCTTCCCTACTTCCAGCCACTGATGATTGTATCACTGCGGGGGGGGGGGAGGGGAGAAGGCATTGGCGCTTATTTCTCCCCCCCCCCCAATCCCTCAAGTCTCCCTCGGTATAACTTTTACTACAACAGGTAGATTTGTTCATTTGTTCAAACTTTCGCCTGACCCTTGAAAAGGATCTCCATTAAAAGAAAGTTGATGATGCACCCTGGGAAAAGTGTAACTTCCGCACTTCTGCCTGTCGAGTGACGCAAATCTAGAAATACACGACTACATAACTAGTTCCGAAACTTCTGGTTCAGTGTCTTAGAGAATGAAAAAAGGAATTAAAAAAAAAAATCATATTATCATTGATACAAACCACATACTCGACTATAATTAGTTTTAAGCATGTCTGCTTTTCAGAAAAAAAAAGCAACTTATTATAGCAGAGATAAAACATTTCGTGTTTAGGGAGTTAACAAACTCATTGCTTTTCTTATTCCATATGCAAGGACAAATTCATAAAAGTGCTCCTTCTTCCCTATTGACATTAGAGGGGGCTGCGTAAATCAGCCAGGTAAACTGATGACTTAGCAGAGTTAAAGCCTCTAATTGACATAAAATCATGGATACACCCATCATACATGGCCTTAAAAATCGTTTTTGAAGGAAAGTTTATATTGTGAGATGTACTAATAATAGAATCACTAAGTCCTATAACATAATGGAGTCATGTCTAAAACAAATCCACTGATACATTCAATTCTTATGCCTCATACACACAGATGGATGATGGCAGACTTAAAATGCCAGAACGTATCTGAACTTACTTTTATTAAAAACACTAATTGAATGACAATAGACGAAATTAATAAAAATGAGTTAGGTCGAGACCAATCGACATACAAGGCCTAAAAAAATGGCCTGCAACGTCACGGGTCTGTACGACGTGGCAACGAGCTATTGGTCTCCACTGATCTTGTGACTATCCCCTGACGATCATGTCAAACTCTCGGAATCATTTGAATAACCCAGGAAGATCGTGTGAAAATCCCCAGAGGATCATCATTCAAATATCTCCCAAGGGTCATGTAAAAATCCCCAGAGGATCATCATTTAAATATCTCCCAAGGGTCATGTAAAAATCCCCAGAGGATCATCATTTAAATATCTCCCAAGGATCATGTAAAAATCCCTAGATGATGAAGTGAATATGCTCCGAGGATCATCAGATTAATCTTGTTTGTATTTTTTTTTTATTGACAGTTGGCCTCCTTCAGTCGTAGAATGACAATGCTTCATCTCGTACATCACTTTTCAATGTGGCTGTAGAGCCCTATTTTGGAGAGACATTCACATCCACATATATCCCAGGTTAAGGTGGCTTTCGCTTTGCTGGTAGAGGAGCCAGTCACTTTTCGAACGGCACGCTTTTCTTCCAGAGACCAGAGCTGAGGCCCGTGTATTTTCGCTTTCCATAGCTTTCTTGGCCACCATCTCTCTTCCCGTAGTGCGGTCTAGGTCTATGTCTTCCAAACGGTATTTCAAAAAAGTTAAGATGACCTCATCATGTGTGTGTTTTTACAAAGACATTTAAAGATCTCAAAGTTGCACTGCGGCATGTACCAAATAATTTTTTTCTCCCACTAAGATGCTGTACTTTGAGCTTCAAGCAGTCTTGACATTTCTGGTCCTTGTCTAAACACAGGTGCATGTAGGTAACTGGGTCAATGTCAGCGTGACCTAGAATTGTGAAACGTGGGTGGTTGAGCGTGCTCACAGAGGTCTTAGTAATTGCCATCGAGGTGCTCAACCGTCGTCAGACATTCTTGCTCTTATAGAGAACCTGCCCTCTTGAAGTTTGTTTAATGCTTTACATGTTTCCGATGTTACTTAAGAATTGAAGAGAATCTACTTCCTGGCCGACACCGAAGGACGACAGGGGAGAGCACCTGGCAGAGGATGGACCCGGGACCATCGAGGCTACCAAACGACAGTCCAGTCCAACGCTCATACCTCACGACCAGACGAGGAGTTACTATGCTAACACTGGCCTGGCCGAAAGAGGGCGCTAGCTTCTTTCTTACAACATAATAGTTGACATAATATCTCCCCTCCCCCCCCCGGCCATAAAGAAACTTACAGAGATTAGGTCACCAGGTTTTCATTTTTGTTTCTGGCACCAATTTATTCAGACCTCCCCCCCACACACACACACATACAGAATGCATTCACGAGCTGCTACAGAAGTATTATAGGTAACACTTACAATTAAAGAAATGAAAAACTAGATCAAAATGGCGATTGGGCCATGATGACATTTTAACCTTTGTCATAGTAGCATGGTGACTAGAGTGCACTGATTTTGCTATAGTAGCATGGTGACTAGAGTGCACTAATCTTGCTATAGTAGCATGGAGACTAGAGTGCACTGATCTTGCTATAGTTGCATGGTGACTTGAGTGCACTAATCTTGCTATAAAAGCATGGTGACTAGAGTGCACTAATCTTGCTATAGTAGCATGGTGACTAGAGTGCACTAATCTTGCTAAAGTAGCATGGTGACTAGAGTGCACTAATCTTGCTATAAAAGCATGGTGACTAGAGTGCACTAATCTTGTTATAGTAGCATGGTGACTAGAGTGCACTAATCTTGCTATAGTAGCATGGTGACTAGAGTGCACTAATCTTGCTATAGTAGCATGGGACTAGAGTGCACTAATCTTGTTATAGTAGCATGGTGACTAGAGTGCACTAATCTTGTTATAGTAGCATGGTGACTAGAGTGCACTAATCTTGCTATAAAAGCATGGTGACTAGAGTGCATTAATCTTGCTATAGTAGTATGGTGAGTAGAGTGAACTGTTCTTGTGTTAAAATGTCTTGGTGTCCAGGTCAGCTTGTGTGTATGTGTACTGTGTTATCGTGAACTGTTTTGTCATTCTCGTTTAATAAAGCCTAGGATCAAGACAAGTCTTTTAGTTGTGTTGATGTCTGCTCATGTGGGTGACCTTCACCTTAATCGAAAGGACATTGAACCATACGGTCATGCTCTCTCGCTGTACGCCTTGATTTCTCGTATCGATACCAAGACCAGATGACTTTCATTTCCGCAGTTTTCTTTCCAAGCAAAAAAAATGCCACTTAAAATTTCTGCACTTTGTCGAGTAGATAACATCGCTAGAATTAAACTAATGATCGCAGATCTAGGCAAATGAAGAGACCAGACTTTATTTAAAAAAATTTAATCTCTTGCAGACTTTCATCAAGTCTCCAGTCGGCATTCTTCAGTCTAATAACGTTAACTTGTCTCGTCCTGTCCCGGGAAATTTTTGCTGGAATTTCTGGTCAATTTCATTTCCTTTTGGTCTTTTTTTTTTATTTATTTACGAGCATCAAAAAAAATAAAAACTTCTTGTAGCTATTCAGAAAAGTCTGTGTACTATTAATCATGCCTGGCCAGCAAAAAGAATATTTTGTACTTATATCAACTCACTCTGTCTGTCTGTCTGTCAGTGTGGTAAAAAGTTTGTACACGTTGACCCATGAAGTATTGATATGTCCCTGCCTTGTCTTTCTCATGAACTATTTATTTGTTTTCTTTTCATGTCGTAACGATCTTCTAATTATCTAGCAGTCTAGCCAGCTTAAGATAATGAAAGAATGAAGGCGACATGGATGAAAGCAGGGCCGGTCCTAACTACTTGCGGGCCCTATGCAAAATGGATTGCGCGGGGCCCAATTTTAATAAGTTTGAGATTTTATCCATGTTTCGCAATAGTTCCTCAAAAAAAAAAACACAAAAAAAAACAACCTTAGGCGGCTGCCTATGCCAAAGACCAACGCTGGTTGATATGACCTCTATTCCGAAAATGATTGGCACCACTGGCCTTATTTTTTTTTTTTCTCTTTCGCAATTTTTAAACCTTCGATTCATTCCCTCTCCAACCCCTTCCCCGTGCCTGACTATAAATACACCATGGGGCTATTTCCGTTGCTTATATTACGGTCGTTGAGTCCGAGTCGGAGGAGCTTCCGGTTCGATTGCCTAACCCTTCTCTCCGTGGATGTATGTGCGTGCGTGTTTCTAGTTCAATCCCTAACCCTCCAGAGCTACATCACACAAAGTAGCTTGAGTTTACTCTGGGTATAAACTTGTAGATTCTGGTTGGAATTTCAGCACAAGCCAACTAACAGCTTGGTACATTTTTCTAGCCTAGGTTTCAAAATGTGAATCCAATTTCAATTGTATAATTTTTAATTTTCAAACCGATCTAAGAAACTTTGTACTTAAAGCTTCAGATAGAGATAAGCTGTGAAAATAGTTCATCTCAATATGTCAAAAGAATGAAAAAGTTCATAAACTTTCTTTTTTAAAGTTTCACAAGTAAAAAAATGTAATGATTTCGGATAGATTCGCACCTGCATTCTGCATACTTCCATATTTTAAGACTGAAAGTTCCACAACTCCATTTGTATTAATAATCTGCTATGATCAGATTTTTAGAGCTTAAATTCATATATCGTCTGCAGAATATTGACATTAGTTATTTGTAATGGTCGATACCTTAGACTTAGAGGAAACTACAGACATGTATTTGGGGGAGGGGGGGTTAAAGCTCGTTGCCTCTGCTCCGAATAAAATTCTTTTTATTGGTCCAAATTCCAAAAAAATAATTTTCGAAGGTTCTATACTGATAAACTTCAATTTTCTTTTTTTTTTTTTGGATGTGTGATCAGAGCTGCACACTGTCGTGTGGACCGTCATACAGGCATCAGAAAGGAATCATATTATTTTCGCTATAAAGATTCTAGTTGTATTGATTTATTTGCGAATATAAGATAAAGCCCGTTGAGTTTTAGACAGTTCGTCCATCTTTGATGCATCTGTTCTCCCATGTTTCAGTATTGAACAAATGATTCTTCGCGCGTTTGATGGTTCCTCGGTGGTTTGTGGTGTCGACCTTCGAATACGTTCGTTCTAGGATAGATCCGCTTAGAATCGGTCATCATATCATCATCAAACTCCATTTGAGTGAAGGCTTGAGAGGCTCAAATCCTCTCTTGCAAAAGCCCTGGACAGAAACCCTGCTGTTTTGCGTAGTGCATGCATGTCACCATACAGGTCGAGAATTTTTGGTTTCCTAGATCTGTCGAGACAGAGATCAGAAAGTCTGGGGCAGTCAAAAAGAATATGTGACAGAAGCGGTAAAAGGCCGCGCAACCTTCATATCTCCAGGAGACGGTCACACAAGTTAAAGGAACTCTCCGTGTGGAAGGCTGTGGTGGCATGTTTGGACTGGGCTTGTGGTCTCTGTTGAATCTCCACCCCAGGTCTCGGATTCCGGTTTATTAATAGCGTTAGTTCCCAGGACGCAGAGGTGATCCTCTTGGGGGTTCAGTTTAGCTACCCAATGTTTACCACTTCCACTAGCGAACGTGTCCACAATACAGAGTTGCCACACACACATATCATGTTTCCACACACACATATATCTTGTTTCCACACACATATATTCTATTTCCACACACATATATTCTATTTCCACACACATATATCAAGTTTCCACACACATATATATCATGTTTCCACACACACGTATATCATGTTTCCACACATACATATATCTTGTTTCCACACACATATATTCTATTTCCACACACATATATCATGTTTCCACACACACACACATCATGTTTCCACACACATAAATAGGTTTCCACACATAGATATTATGTACACATATATCAGGTTTTCGCAATTTAGAATAATAATAGTAATAGGGCGTGATGATCGTGTGACAAATAGCCTGGCATCCGAGACGAGGATTCTTGAGTTGGATTCCCTGTGAAGACTGTCAATTCGACCTTCGGGACTTTTTACGACGCCCCAAAGCCCAGCCAATTCCAATGTGTACCTGACATACTTTTTAAAAAGTAAAGGCGGACGGTCGTTGTGCTGGCCACATGACATCCTCGTTAACTGTCGGAACCATACAAACAGATGGGCTTTGTATCCTCTGCCTGCAAAGATCGCAATGTATGAAATAGGTACTTTATTTACTTATAGTAAATTAGACCCAAGCTCCTGAAAGAAACAGAATCCTATCTGACCTATCATGTTCGATCAAAAAACACACCTGCATTGTTTAGTTGTTCGAGGTCCTATAAAATCACTGTTAGTTCTAGAGCCTCTCCTGAATGTCTGAAAACAACTGCTAGAAATCATGACCTAACACACAATCCTACATCGTTGCTCTAATTTCTGCCTGTCACCGACCAGGCCAAGAGAAAGACTTGATTGCGTCACATGTATGTTATCAATACGGAAGTGAATAATAAACAACTGTTTACTTGCGTCACTTTGAAGGAAAGGTCACGAGGTGCACAGACAAACGACAACAACCCAAACAGAACCCGACGTCTCTATCTTACGGATGTTTACGGTAGTTCAGAAAAAAAATATCAAGACACACAAGTTCATGACATTGGCAAACTGACCTCAATGAGAAGGGGTGAAAAATAATGAGGCAGCGAGAGAGTTTACACGGAGAGAAAATAGAGAAAAAGGGATAAGAGAAAGCAAAGAGAGAAACTAGAGAGAGAGAGAGAAAAGAGAGAGAGAAAAAAGAGAGAGATTAGAGAGAAAAGAGAGATTAGAGAAAGAGAAAAGAGAGATCGGAGAGAGAGGGGAAAGAGAGATTGGAGAAAGAAAAAAGAGATGAGATTGAGAGAGAAATGAGATATTATATATAGAGAGGGAAAGAGAGATTAGAGAGAGAGAAAAAAGAGAGAGATTATATAGAGAGAAAGAGAAAGAAGATAGAGCAAAAGAGATTATAAAGAGAAAGAGAAAGAAGATAGAGCAAAGGAGATTATAGAGAGAAAGAGAAAGAAAAAGAGAGAGAAAGATGGAGAAAAAGAAAAAAAAGTAATAGAAAGAGAGAACGAATAAGTGACATTAGAGAAAAGAGAAATAGAAAGGAGAAAGAGTCAGATTAGAAATAGAGACTGAGCGAGAGAGAGACAGAGAGAAAGAAAGAAAAAAACTCAAAAAAAGAGAGTCATTGAGAAAGAGATTTGAAGAGATATAGGAAGAGGAGCTGAGGGAAGAAGAAAGAGATAATAATAAGGAAAAGAAACTATAGTACTAAGAAATACAAAAAATGTCTGTGTGTGTATGTGAGAGAGAGAGAGAGAGAGAGAGAGAAAGCATCAGAAATGTCAGGCGATATCTTTACGGTTTTATTTATCGATGTGTGCACATTGCGCAAGGAACCGTACATTACCGGTACAACTTAAGGCGAAGACATGAAGACAACGGATTCTATTAGTGACAGGGAGATTTGTGGCATGACAAACAGTGGCCAAAATAAAGTAGTCTGATCTGAGATTTAAAACCAACGCGACAACCTGGCAAGCTCGCTGAGTCCAGAAATTTGTCTTAACTTGCCACTTCAAACCAAAAACTATAACCAAAAATAAAATAAATTTGGCCAAGAAGTTATCTTCCTTGACGGAGACTTCGAAGGTTGTTTTACTTTTGGAAATGAAACTTTTAAAAGTGTAAAAGTAAAGTACTCCTTTCAGTCCTTGTGATCCATGGGCTGGTTGATGTAAAGGTCATATGTTTATAAGGCAGACGTTAGCGAGAGTGCCAGGTGGCTAGCACAACGACCAATGTCCTTTACTATACCCAACAAATGTCAGGTATTCAGTGTGAATTCACGGGCATCCTAAGAATCTCGACATTAAAAACTCCAGTCTTCAACAGGATTCGAACCCAAAGCCTTGTTGGTTCGAAAGACAAACTCTGTACCACGCAGCCACCACGCAATTTCTAAAAAGTTTAGATCTACTTAACTATACCTTGCAACAAGTAACCAACTCCAGAGATCCCGGCGTTCAACTGAGGATTCGTTTACAACCACTGCCACATTGTTTTGTTTGTCTGCTGTTCTCAACGAAGCTGTTTCAGATTTCCACGTCGTCCACACATCCACACATCCACACGTCCACACACCCACACGTCCACACATCATTTCTTTACAGACCTCCCACCCCTTCACCTGGTAATGGAAACCGCTCCTTGCAAAAGGCTTATTTTTTTCATGCCATTAACTATTGTCACTTAAACCATAAACTATTGTCACATAGGGCTGAGCGGTAAAGCTATTGGCTTCCGAACCGGGGTTCGAATCCTGATGAAGACTGAGATTTTTATGTCCAGGATCTTCGGGCACCTTTTGAGTCCAGCCAGCTGGGGTGCCTGATATTAATTGGGGAAAAGTAATGGCGGCTGGTCGTTGTGCTGTCTACATGACACCCTCGTTAACCGTAGGCCACAGAAACAGGTGACCTTTACATCATCTGCCCTATAGACTACAAGGTCTGAAAGAGGAACTTTACTTTTATTGTCACATAAATCATAAAATATTGTCACATAAACAGACATTTTTTTTTGAGGCATTGACAATATTGAAGAGATAGTCAAAAAAACATATACATTTTCTGACACAGTAAATAATCTTTTCATTCCTACTATATAGATAAGTATGGGCATCAAGTGATTCAAAGAACTAATATCCCTACATGGAGTGATTCAAAGAACTAATGTCCTACATGAAGTGATTCAAAGAAATAATGTCCCTACATGAAGTGATTCAAAGAAATAATGTCCCTACATGGAGTGATTCAAAGAAATAATGTTCCTACATGAAGTGATTCAAAGAAATAATGTCCTTACATGGAGTGATTCAAAGAAATA
Organism: Biomphalaria sudanica; assembly: GCA_036873155.1. NCBI lineage: Eukaryota > Metazoa > Mollusca > Gastropoda > Planorbidae > Biomphalaria > Biomphalaria sudanica. The sequence continues at coordinate 31,413 of JAZGLO010004735.1, forward strand.
ATATCCCTACATGGAGTGATTCAAAGAAATAATGTTCCTACATGGAGTGATTCAAAGAAATAATGTCCCTACATGGAGTGATTCAAAGAAATAATGTTCCTACATGAAGTGATTCAAAGAAATAATATCCTTACATGGAGTGATTCAAAGAAATAATATCCCTACATGGAGTGATTCAAAGAAATAATGTTCCTACATGGAGTGATTCAAAGAAATAATGTCCCTACATGGAGTGATTCAAAGAAATAATGTTCCTACATGAAGTGATTCAAAGAAATAATATCCTTACATGGAGTGATTCAAAGAAATAATATCCCTACATGGAGTGATTCAAAGAAATAATGTTCCTACATGGAGTGATTCAAAGAAATAATGTCCCTACATGGAGTGATTCAAAGAAATAATGTCCCTACATGAAGTGATTCATAGAAATAATGTCCCTACATGAAGTGATTCAAAGAAATAATGTCCCTACATGGAGTGATTCAAAGAAATAATGTCCCTACATGAAGTGATTCAAAGAAATAATGTCCCTACATGGAGTGATTCAAAGAAATAATGTCCCTACATGAAGTGATTCATAGAAATAATGTCCCTACATGAAGTGATTCAAAGAAATAATGTCCCTACATGGAGTGATTCAAAGAAATAATGTCCCTACATGGAATGATTCAAAGAAATAATGTCCCTACATGAAGTGATTCAAAGAAATAATGTCCCTACATGGAGTGATTCAAAGAAATAATGTTCCTACATGGAATGATTCAAAGAAATAATGTCCCTACATGAAGTGATTCAAACAGATAATGTCCCTTGGGCGTAGTGGCCGAGGGGCAAAGCGCTTGTCTTCTTAACAAAGAGGGCTCGAGTTCCAATCCCAGTGACTAAAAGAGTTTTTAAATTTTCCGGATTTTTAGGACGCCCTGTGTCTCTCAAGCTCTAGTGGGCCTCTCTGACGTCATGGAACTACGTTTACCGTCGATCACAGAAACAGGAACTTAAAACATCATCTGCCCTCTTTAAGATCACAGAAAGAGGAACTTAAAACATCATCTGCCCTCTTTAAGATCACAGAAAGAGGAACTTAACGTCATCTGCCCTCTTTAAGATCACAGAAACAGGAACTTAAAACATCATCTGCCCTCTTTAAGATCACAGAAACAGGAACTTAAAACATCATCTGCCCTCTTTAAGATCACAGAAACAGGAACTTAAAACATCATCTGCCCTCTTTAAGATCACAGAAACAGGAACTTTACATCATCTGCCCTCTTTAAGATCACAGAAACAGGAACTTAAAACATCATCTGCCCTCTTTAAGATCACAGAAACAGGAACTTAAAACATCATCTGCCCTCTTTAAGATCACAGAAACAGGAACTTAAAACATCATCTGCCCTCTTTAATATCACAGAAACAGGAACTTAAAACATCATCTGCCCTCTTTAAGATCACAGAAACAGGAACTTAACATCATCTGCCCTCTTTAAGATCACAGAAACAGGAACTTAAAACATCATCTGCCCTTTTTAAGATCATAGAAACAGGAACTTAAAACATCATCTGCCCTCTTTAAGATCGCAGAAACAGGAACTTAAAACATCATCTGCCCTCTTTAAGATCACAGAAACAGGAACTTAAAACATCATCTGCCCTCTTTAAGATCACAGAAACAGGAACTTAACATCATCTGCCCTCTTTAAGATCACAGAAACAGGAACTTAAAACATCATCTGCCCTCTTTAAGATCACAGAAACAGGAACTTAAAACATCATCTGCCCTCTTTAAGATCACAGAAACAGGAACTTAACATCATCTGCCCTCTTTAAGATCACAGAAACAGGAACTTAAAACATCATCTGCCCTCTTTAAGATCACAAAGGAACTCTTCTTTGTCCTAGTCCTCAGAATGGCATGTGATTGACTGGATTCACATTGTGTTGACTCCTTGAATTCTGAAAATGTAATGATTATTTATTTTCTTAGTTTTTTGTGGTTTTTTTTTTTGGGGGGGGGGGGGGTTGTATACGGTCGTTGACTTGTAGCACCTAATAGCTGGTAGACAACTAAAACGCTGTAGGCGTAATATATCATAACAAATAAAACTGAAAAAAACATGACTAACTTCCTAATGAACAAAACTAAGTTTAACTTTTATTAAAATATAGACATTAAGTTGATTTTCTTCTTCTTCTTCTAGCCAGCGTTAATGCTGCTGAGCTGTGAGCTCTTTTGCAGACTGTGCCAAGGAACAAAGTTTGCTGTTTTCTTCAGTTGTTCAGCACTGCCGTACAGGGTGTTGGTTATGTTGGGCTGGAGTGGAAGTAGGGTCTGCCTAAGGTGGATTAGGGAGGGGCATTCAAAGAGGATGATATGGTTTACGGTTTCATAAAGGTGGGCGCAGTGTCTACAAAGGGGGAGTTGTGGGGAATTTATTTTGTTCAGGTGGTAATTTAATAGAGGTCTGTGTCCTGTTCTTAATTGGATAATTGTAGATGGCTCTTTCCGGGGGAGGAAGTTAATACTGTCCAGTTTGTTAGGTGTAGTCATTTCTTTGTACATGGCTCTGCCTGTGTTTCCTGATGCCCATTGGTTGAGCCACTCCTCTTTGTGATTGTTGACTAACATTGACCTTAGGGTGAGGTAGTTAACAGGTCTATCTGGTTGTTCCATAGATGATCCTGCCTTTGCTACTTTATCTGCCTTTTCATTTCCCATGATGCCAATGTGTCAAGGGATCCACAGTAGTGTGATATTGATATTTAATTTTGATATCATCTGATGGATTATCACAATGAGTGTTGTCAACTCTCTTGGGCTGTTTGAGGTGCTGCTGTTTAGTGCTTGCAGAGTAGATTGGGAGTCTGTAAAGACAACAATATCTGATGGTGGTTGCACTCCTTCATATAATTTGTTTTCCACTGTCTGTAGTGCTATGATGATTGCCTCAATTTCGGCTTAGAAGTTTGAGCAGTAATCGCCACAGGGTGCACTTATTTCAAAGTGTTTATTTTTGGGGAACACCAGGAAGGCACCAAGACCAGCATTGATGGTGGCTTTGAAGGCCGCTCCGTCGGTATATATGGATAGCTGTTTTTGGATAGCTTTCAATTGTTTCGAGCGTGCCTACTTTGAGCTCCAGTGGATTTGATCCTTTTGTTAGGGTACAAGTTGATATAAGTTAAAATAATGGACCTCATTCACCAATCGTGAACAAACAACATTTTGCCACGTGGCTCTCTATCTCTTCTATGCAAATTACGCAATCCATAAAGGCTGTCACATCATACGTAATTTTCATTGTTTTATCAATATTATCACGTTGCTAAATGTTGTTTGTTACTTATTATGGTAAACTAATTTCTGTTAGTTCGTTTGTTTGATGCCATTATGGTAAACTGTTAAAACTTATTCCATATTTCTGTATTTCTGTAAAAAACGACTGCTCAGCAAGGTTCTATAGATGAAATACATTCCCCAAAACCAAGTCTCCATATGTCATGTCGCTGCAGACGATCATTATGTAATTTCGGGGGATTCCCCTTAGTTTGGCGTCCTCGCCCTTTGATGGTGATGTTTGTGTTCATGTCCCATTAATTGCGACTTTCTTTTCTTTTTTCTTTTTTTTTTTTGTATGTGTACACCGGCAGACCAAATATGAGTCAAGGCCAGGCCGATAAATTATTTCACTACTTTTATTACACACTGGCGGCTTTAAAACAAAAAAAAAAAAAGAAAGAAAACACCCCGCCTCCTCTGTTCCAATTAAAGATGCGTGCGAAAAGGGGGGGGGGGGGAGGAGAAGGGGGGGGACAGGAAAGGGGGGGGGGAGGAAGGGGGGCTTTTCCGAAGTTTCCCACAGTAAAACAAGAAGACGGTAGTTGCGATGTCCGCGCATTAATCACTTGGGGGGGGGGGCGGGGAAGAGGGGTGCTATTGTCCAGTCTTCTGGTACTTTTATTTGGTCGTCTGGTTTAATTGACATGTTGTGTATTAACCATTAGTGGCTTGTGGCACTACTTTAATGGCCCTTTAGACCCCCCGCGGGGGTTAAGGTCATGAGGTCATTTCTCACCCTAATAGTCGATATAAGTTTCCCGGCGATCCCCCTTAGCTGTAAACTAGAGTTGAAAAGGTCATTGCTCTACTAGAAGGTCGTCGTTTGACTATTGACTACAATAGATTTACGCTTAAGGGTCATTGCATTCATAATAGATTCTACTATCACGCAGGATAATCATACTAGTAACGTAGTGACGCTATATACCCACATAGAAGAGATAATCCCACACGAAAGAGATAATCCCACATGGAAGAGATAATCCCACATGGAAGAGATAATCCCACATGGAAAAGATAATCCCACTCGTAATACTATTTGCTTTTAAAAGGGACTACAACTACTTTACATTTACATAAAGGGAATCATTCCATAAAAAAACAAAATATAAAAATACTTTTAAAAGAGAAAGAACCTCACAATTACTGTCATATATCTCGATAATGCAAGATTTATCTCCGTTTTTATAAACCAACATTGCTTCATTACCACTAATTAAGTAACTATTTCATTATTTTTTGAAAGTTGATTTATGTGTTATCATTAACAATAATTAATTTTTAAAAGTTTCAACTTGATCTGAGAATGGGAAGTGGGTGAAAGAACGTGGACAAGATTTGTACCAGACAGACAGACAGACAGACAGACAGACAGAGTTGATATAAGCTTTGAACAAATATGTTAGACTTGATGTTACACTCGCATTGAAGGATGCACTCCACTAGTAGTAGGCGCTCTGTTAACAAAACACTGCACTGAGTCGGGTTTTGAGCTAGAGTAGCCTTGATAGATAATCTAATCCAAGCCAAGTGGGTTAAGCCGCTAAGCCACTTATCTAAAGCATCTTTCTTTTACTCTCTCACTCTTTCTCTCTCATTCGTCTTTCTCTCTCTCTCTTTCTTCTTTCTCTTTCTCTCTCTCTTTCTTTTCCCCTCTCTTTTTCTCTCTCATTCTCACTCTCTTTCTCTCCTTTTTTCTTATTATTTCTCTATCTCTATTTCTCTCGCTTTTTCCCTCCCTTTCTTTTCTCTTTCTCTTTTTCTCTTTCCCTCTCTATCTCTCTTTTTCTCTCTTTTTCTTTCTCTCTCTCCTTCTCTCTTTTTTTTTCTCTCTCTTTCTCAATCTCAATTTCTCTCTCTTTCTCTCTCTCTCTCTCTCTCTCTTACTGAACTGTATCTCTTCAAGAAGACTACCCGGATCTTAAAGATCAAAGCAGAAACAAAGAGAAGATTACTGTGATTAACTCTTTGTCTGAAAATCCCCCCAATTTGTTTCAAACTTTGTGCTGCAGAGAACTGTATGCAGATCTGTCAGTGCAAAGGTTTCTACGCTCTTTGATGCGCGCAAAGAAGTGACCATTCCTCTGTTTGCAAATTGTGATCATTATGGATCGATTACTGCAATTTGAGTTCCTCTTGATACCTGTTAAAGTGCAACCACATGAATGCATCAACCATCTTCTTAAGGCAGTGGCCTTTCCCCCTCACCCCCCTCCTTATATCTGCCCCCATACGTGCAACGAGTCTGCAACACTAATGCCTTGGCCGTATCCTACTGAAGTGGCACACAAAATTAACCTCGTCTGCAAGCTTTGACGTTTATGAGACGGTCACTTTCAATAACGGTAGAATTTGATGACGTAATTTCCCCCTTTTTTTTTTCTCTCCATCTTTTTTTTTTTTTTTTTAAAAAAGGAAGCTAGGTATGCGTGCCACGCGCAGGTGCGTGAGTAAGTAGGTAAAAGGGGGACGTGCCTCCTACTTGTCGGTAACCTAGCTTCTGGACTACTCAAACGTGCAAGTTGCGCGCCTAATTATTGCAATTAACGTAAACACTAAGTTTTTTTTTTTTAACTGCTGGTCTATAATACACGTGTATACTATCAGTCAGATGGATGACCTTGTAAGCACAGCCATCAAACAAGCTAAACACGCACACACACACACACACACTCACATGTAATTATAAAATTTAAGAAATTGTTTTTCTCAGAAATTGTAAACACCTATAAAATATTCAGATATCTGGGTCATAAGAGTCACAAGTGACGTAGGCCAAGTGAATGCTGACAGTAAAAGAGGCAAGGAAAAAAAATCATGCAATCTTCAAAATTCGGTCACATCTAGTGGATAATTCGATGGTTCAAATCCTGGAGTAATGAGGTATGAACAATAAGAAGTAATCTTTTTTTTTTTCTGGAATACCCATTCTGAACCTGTAGGGGCACCCCGCGGGTTGGAATGGAGCGCAAAATTGGTCTTTTAATGCATTTTTTTTGTGTCCCGCGTTGCTGTTAGTGAGATTCACTTGTTTAGTGAATATTTAATTCTAGTACCAACAAGCATTCACTTTTTATTTACAATATATTTGATAGACAAAAAAAGTGGGCTCTTTCGATAGACTCGATGTTGAGTGTTAAAATTCCTCATCTTACCAAAGCTCAGATAAGGCATTGGTAACTCGTATGCTTTGAAAGCATAATACGTTATGGAACATATAAAGTTGTGACATTTCTCAAGTTTTGAAAACTAGAAAGTTGTAAGAACTAACAATCTAACCTGAATTTAGTTGGGGAAAGTAAAGGCTGTTGGTGGTTGAGCTGGTCACATGTCATCCCTGTACTTTAATCGTCGGCCAATAATTGATAACTAAAAAAAAAATTGAATCATTTATTATTTAGAAAAAAATGTATTATCAAGGGAGGAAATTTCGGGCATTAACTCGTGCTGCTTAAATACACATTTCATTACAATTCCAGAAATTATTAATAAATTATTGTGTTTATTTAAGCAAACTTATTTACTGGTTCAAGACTTTTAGACTGGAACTAACAATTATTTTATTTTTTTTCTAATTACTGAGTATCAATAATATCCCTTATTCATAAGGCCACCGCCAATGTTAAGGCAAATTATGACCAATAACATATGAGTATTCACTTTACTATGTTAGTGCACTATGTGGTGGGAATGAATTTATTCATTTCATTGTAACACACTAGTTTGTAAACATTTGCTGTCATATCTCAGTTTATTGCGTGACTCTAGCAAGTCGTGGGTCAGTCTGTCCCGCGCACAAATACGCAGTTTAACGAGCAAATGGTTACGTCTGCTCTGGGACCATCAAGGTTAGGTAATCACGACAGGTGAGTGACACTGACAAGGTGAAGGTCTAACATACGGATCAAGTATTGCGTACTCACACAGCAAGTTGTCGAGGGTTTAGGTTCAACTCCTCACTGATATATCAAACTTGTTATGCATCTCAGCGTTTTGGTATTTATTGATGTGAAAAAGGTTTTCGGTTTGTAGATGTCAAGACAGATCAGCCATGAACTTGTCAGAGTGGAACCAGGCTTTAAAGAACTGCTGACCTAGTGAACTTTTGCCAGCCTTGTACAGACAAAAAAATGGCTATGTTTTGCCTTTGTCGACGTTCTGCATTTCGCGATATTGAGTTAAAGTGGAGGCTCCATTTTGACTGGATGAAATGTACTCTCTAATAATTTTTTTTTCTATCTACTAATGTATACAAACAAATTTCTACATAGCTTAGGTCAACTCTGTCTGTCTGGTAAAAAATGTGTACACGTTATTTCTCCCACACCCAATCTCAGATTAAGCTGACATTTTGCACAATTATTTCTTTTTTTCGCCCTGACAACACAAGGATCAATACAAAATTATAACCAATTTGATAATTAACTATTGGTAAGTGATTATTTTGTTTGGAATCTTCAAAACAGAAGATGATTACGTCCTACGCGTCATGCATCTAGTCATGCATGTTAACCAATGACCTAAATTCTGCCAAGTCACTGGTTTTGCTGGCTGGCTCAGGCAACCCATTCCATGCTCTAGTAGCACTGGGGAAGAAGGAGCATAGAGATCGTACAGATGTGGTGGTATAAACTGAATTAGCCTCCTTGAGAACTCTTAAGCCCTGAGTGAACATTTTTTGTAATGCCTTTAAAAAACGTTCATATAAACATTATAATGCCAAGGTCACTGTTGCGCAGAACTACATGCCTGATCCAAACTAATTGATGCACACACAATTAACAAAATCTTTTTTTTAAAATTATTTTTATAATGTTTTTCTTGTTTTGTATTTTCTTGTTGAAGTATTTTTTGACTTAATGCAATGGATCCTCATTCTGAGAACAAGACCTTGACCTATATGATTATGGCTTGGCTGACTGAAGCATTTTGTTTTCGAACCAACAGTGGCAGCAGTTGGATCAGTATATGTAGACGAATCAGATCGATTTAGAGTTACAGAGCTATCACACTTTCACCCAATAAGACCTGTTCTTTATCTATTACAGGAAGTAGAAAGTCATGTTATTTCTAACCCATTTTTTGTTTTCCAAATGCGAATACATAAGAAAAAGTCAAATGTTCTGGATTAATCTCCAGAGTCTAGACGTCCCCAAACTGAGGTAGATGCCTTCGTGCAGTCGCCGCCTCATCTGAGCCAACATTACGCCAAAGAAGATAGCGACCAGAGTAAAGGCAAGAACACAGCCCTGCTTTACGCCATTTTCTATTGGGAAGTGATCAGACAAGGTCACCATTTCGTCTAATTTGGACTTTTTGTTCCACATGAAACTGCTTGAGAATGGATAGTTGCCATCCGAGCCTGGTCAATATCCTTCATAAGCACATCGCAACTGATCTTGTCTAAAGCACAATACCTAGGTTTAGGTTCTGTTCTCAGTATTTTCTTGTAATTGATACTGGACTTACACCCTTACTTCATTTAGAGTCAAACTTTTTTTTATTTGCTTGTTAAACGGTTTCTTTACACTATACTTTCACTTTACAATAACATGCAATACAATGTGAACGGACCTACGTCCAGACCATATGGTATGGAGTGTGTGCTTGTGCTTCCTAGAGAGTATGAAGAAAGGGAGCATTAATTGTTAGTCTTGTAGACTGATGCAAGATAAGCGGTTCTGTCATATGTCTAAGATCGAGAGACGACTCCAGGATGCCAGAGTGTATAGACGTGTGATACAATGGATAATAAATGTAGTTATTTTTCATGTCAAACAGAGTTAGTTCCTTTAGTATATAACTTAAGTCTTTGTTTACAGCGTCTAATAGCCACTTTCTCTTGTGACTTTGAGATGACCAGTATACATTATTTTGAAGTAAATCTATGTTATGTTGATATAATATAATTTGGGACCAAGAAATACCACTGGACTAACTATCCAGTACATCAGAAGTCACTGGTCTTATGACCTAATGCTAGTACAAGGTCACACCTTGTTTTCTCAATGAGATAGCTTTGTTTAAATGTCCGGTTATTTCATCTCAAGTTGAATTTGTGTATATTGTATTACAAATTATATTTAGTTTTGTTCACTAGAAATTATAGTATAGTATCGTTTTAGTTGTCTACTAGATCTAGCCATCTGGTGTTCTAAAGTCAACGATTGACAACAGCACCATAATATAACACTGTCAAGCAGGTTCTAGAGAATTTGTATATAGTTCATGATCATTTACACAGTTCATCGTAATAGACCCGCAGCAGTTTGGGAATTCTAAATTCATCGTCGCAAATAAAAGAGCATAAACGAGATGTCAGAACGAGATGTCAGAACGAGATGTCAGAACGAGATGTCAGAACGAGATACGAGATGTCAGAACGAGATGTCAGAACGAGATGAGTTTTTACTGTTTATCACAAGGTAAAAAGATCCGAAATCGTTCATGGTTCATGGTGGTACTTGGAATTGTTATGAAAGTAAACGCCTTTGGTTACTGCCAAAAAGTTCAGCTCCATACTCAAGAGTTTCTACTAAGAGAATTTTTTTTAAAGTTCATGTTTTGTATTGCATGAAAATTGAACTGTTGGCCTACTCCAAGTCAGTACCAGGTGTTAGCAATAAATTGTTTCCTGGAATGTCATCCTGTTGTTGTCTGGATGCATGATTCAAGCTAGTGTTCCAATCACTTCATGGGCCACTGAAGCAGAGCTGCGTTGAGGCATATAATAAACTAGCATTACCACCGGCTACGCCCGTTGATTTGTTTCCAGACTAAATATAGTTTATTTTGTCATGGACACCTAAATTTCTTTTCTTTCTGTGTGCCTAAAAAAAATAGACCCCTTTCACGTTCAAAACACCAACAGTTAAGTTGACATAAAACTATTTTTTATTCTCGAGGTGACCCAATTAGCTTTTTAAAAGCTGCCAACGTAAAACATAAAAAATAAAGTATAAGATGAAACTTTGTAGCACTATTGAAACTTTGAAGCACTATTGAAACTTTGTAGCACTATTAAAACTTTGTAGCACTATTGAAACTTTCTTTCGTTTTGAAGAACTATTGAAACTTTCTTTCGTTTTGAAGCACTATTGAAACTTTCTTTCGTTTTGTAGCACTATTGAAACTTTGTAGCACTATTGAAACTTTGTAGCACTATTGAAACTTTGTAGCACTATTGAAACTTTGTAGCACTATTGAAACTTTGTAGCAATATTGAAACTTTGTAGCACTATTGAAACTTTGTAGCACTATTGAAACTTTGTAGCACTATTAAACTTTGTAGCACTATTGAAACTTTCTTTCGTTTTGAAGAACTATTGAAACTTTCTTTCGTTTTGAAGCACTATTGAAACTTTCTTTCGTTTTGTAGCACTATTGAAACTTTGTAGCACTATTGAAACTTTGTAGCACTATTGAAACTTTGTAGCACTATTGAAACTTTGTAGCACTATTGAAACTTTGTAGCAATATTGAAACTTTGTAGCACTATTGAAACTTTGTAGCACTATTGAAACTTTGTAGCACTATTGAAACTTTGTAGCACTATTGAAACTTTCTTTCGTTTTGAAGCACTATTGAAACTTTCTTTCGTTTTGAAGCACTATTGAAACTTTCTTTCGTTTTGTAGCACTATTGAAACTTTCTTTCGTTTTGAAGCACTATTGAAACTTTCTTTCGTTTTGAAGCACTATTGAAACTTTCTTTAGTTTTGAAGCACTATTGAAACTTTCTTTCGTTTTGAAGCACTACTGAAACTTTCTTTCGTTTTGAAGCACTATTGAAACTTTCTTTCGTTTTGAAGCACTATTGAAACTTTCTTTCGTTTTGAAGCACTATTGAAACTTTCTTTCGTTTTAAAGCACTATTGAAACTTTCTTTCGTTTTGAAGAACTATTTAAACTTTTTTTCATTTTGAAGCAATATTGAAACTTTCTTACGTTTTGTAGCACTATTTAAACTTTCTTTCGTTTTGTAGCACTATTGAAACTTTCTTTCGTTTTGTAGCACTATTGAAACTTTCTTTCATTTTGAAGCACTATTTAAATTTTTTTTTGTTTTGAAACACTATTGAAACTTTCTTTCCTTTTGTAGCACTATTGAAACTTTCGTTTTGAAGCACTATTGAAACTTTCTTTCGTTTTGAAGCACTATTGAAACTTTCTTTCGTTTTAAGCACTATTGAAACTTTCTTTCGTTTTGTAGCACTATTGAAACTTTCTTTCGTTTGTAGCACTATTTAAACTTTCTATCGTTTTGTAGCACTATTGAAACTTTGTTTCATTTTGAAGCACTATTTAAACTTTCTTTCGTTTTGTTGCACTATTTAAACTTTCTTTTGTTTTAAAGCACTATTTAAACTTTCTTTCGTTTTGAAGCACTATTGAAACTTTCTTTTGTTTCAAAGCACTATTGAAACTTTCTTTCGTTTTGAAGCACTATTGAAACTTTCTTTCGTTTTGTAGCACTATTGAAACTATTTTTCGTTTTGAAGCACTATTGAAACTTTCTTTCGTTTTAAAGCACTATTGAAACTTTCTTTCGTTTTAAAGCACTATTGAAACTTTCTTTCGTTTTAAAGCACTATTGAAACTTTCTTTTGTTTTGATTAACTACTGAAACTTTCTTTCGTTTTGAAGCACTATTGAAATTTTTTTTCGTTTTGAAGCACTACTGAACTTTTCTTTCGTTTTGAAGCACTATTGAAACTTTCTTTTGTTTTGAAGCACTATTGAAACTTTCTCTCGTTTTGAAGCACTATTGAAACTTTCTTTTGTTTTGATTCACTACTGAAACTTTCTTTCGTTTTGAAGCACTATTGAAACTTTCTTTAGTTTTGATTCACTACTGAAACTTTCTTTCGTTTTGAAGCACTATTGAAATTTTTTTCGTTTTGAAGCACTACTGAAAATTTCTTTTGTTTTGAAGCACTACTGAAACTTTGTTTCGTTTGTAAGCACTATTGAAACTTTCTTTCGTTTTGAAGCACTACTGAAACTTTCTTTCGTTTTGAAGCACTACTGAAACTTTCTTTCTTTTTGAAGCACTACTGAAACTTTCTCTCGTTTTGAAGCACTATTGAAACTTTCTTTAGTTTTGATTCACTACTGAAACTTTCTTTCGTTTTGAAGCACTATTGAAATTTTTTTCGTTTTGAAGCACTACTGAAAATTTCTTTTGTTTTGAAGCACTACTGAAACTTTGTTTCGTTTGTAAGCACTATTGAAACTTTCTTTCGTTTTGAAGCACTACTGAAACTTTCTTTCGTTTTGAAGCACTACTGAAACTTTCTTTCTTTTTGAAGCACTACTGAAACTTTCTCTCGTTTTGAAGCACTATTGAAACTTTCTTTAGTTTTGATTCACTACTGAAACTTTCTTTCGTTTTAAGCACTATTGAAATTTTTTTCGTTTTGAAGCACTACTGAAAATTTCTTTTGTTTTGAAGCACTACTGAAACTTTGTTTCGTTTGTAAGCACTATTGAAACTTTCTTTCGTTTTGAAGCACTACTGAAACTTTCTTTCGTTTTGAAGCACTACTGAAACTTTCTTTCTTTTTGAAGCACTACTGAAACTTTCTTTCGTTTTGAAGCACTACTGAAACTTTCTTTCGTTTTGAAGCACTATTGAAACTTTCTTTAGTTTTGAAGCACTATTGAAACTTTCTTTCGTTTTGAAGCACTATTGAAACTTTCTTTAGTTTTGTAGCACTATTGAAACTTTCTTTCGTTTTGAAGCACTATTAAAACTCTCTTTCGTTTTGAAGCACTATTGAAACTTTCTTTCGTTTTGAAGCACTATTGAAACTTTCTTTCGTTTTGAAGCACTACTGAAACTTTTTTTTTGTGTTGGGTATTTTTCTCCTTGGCGCGAAAATTTGTTTTGTAGAAAATGGTATAAAATATTTTTGTTGTCATATGAGGCTGATATTGACTGAATATTGTGTGTAAAATTGTATGACAACAAAAGGAAATGTTGATATCAATTTCTTTTTTTGTGTGTTGAAGGTGGAAGTAATAAAAAGATAACAGACTTCATTTGGGGGGGGGGGGGGGGGAGAGCGTTGTCAAGCCAGAGTAATAACAAATAAAATTTGGGGGGGGGGGGTGTCATCTGACAAAAAAAAAAGCTAAGAAATACTTTAACATTGAATTACGAAGTCAAAGAATAGTTAGCGATTGTAAAATCATTATTTAGGTGTGGTAACGGGGAAAGCTAGAAAAGTGAACCTACAATTCTCAGGTTAGATGTGTTTGTGCATGTGTTTGTGTGTGTGGAAGGTCAAGCGGAAATGTGTACTTCAACTTTTTTTTTACCTTTACCTATCCTTTAGACTGTTGGGGCACCATGCAAGATTTGTCGACCGTCATTCTCCATTCCTCTCTGTCCTTTGCCCTAGCCAGAATCTCCTTCAATGACATTCCCTGTCCATTCTTTTCTGTTGTCTTCCCATCGCTTTCTCTGTCTGCCTCTTCTTCTTTTTCCTGGTACTGTTCCCTGAAGGAAGGTCTTTGCAAGCACCGATTTGAAGCAAGAAGTGTGACCAGGGTGAAAGAGCGCCGAACCAACAAAAAGCTGAGAGAAGAAGCAGGCCTATCTGCAACTGACCTAACATACCCATGCCACGTATGCGGCAGGCTTTTTAAAGCAAGAATTGGACTTTACAGTCATCTTCGAGTTCATAGGATTTGAGAAATGTGCTCATTTTTGACAACGAAGAAGGAGCTATATATCACGAAGGAGGAGCTATATATCACGAAGGAGGAGCTATATATCACGAAGGAGGAGCTATATATCACGAAGGAGGAGCTATATACCACGAAGGAGGAGCTATATGTCACGAAGAAGGAGCTATATACCACGAAGGAGGAGCTATATAGCATATTTTTTTATTGTTAATTAAATTAGTGCTTACATTTTTTAAAAAGCTTATTTTATGACTTATTTATTTGTTTATTGCCTGTTTATAATGTTCACGAGACATAATTTACAATTTAAAAAGTATTACTTATCATGGAAAACGTAGCCACAGTATTTTCAAACACGCCAAAGTTATTGCAAAGGTTGAGTTTGTTTTTATTTCACTAGATTAGGAATTCACATTTTCTGCATCAAGTTTATGTCTGTATTTAGACTCGATAACTGACAGGCAGAAAAAAAAAGGTTTCACAGACATAGTATTGAAAATGGTAGAGCAAGTCTTTAAAAACATCTTATATAGAACAGAATGACTGCAAGCCATTGATCCAGAATTGTGTAAATGACATCGAAGTGAAATATTTAGATGCATTGCTATATACGTTGCTTATATATGTGGATGAATCATACAGTGAGTTACGATGGATTCTTAATGCGACTCATTCTGTACCAAACATAAGACATCCAGACCGACAACCAAGCATACATAGAGCACCATATGTGCAGACGACACAATATTTTTCCAAGAAGTCTTTTACTTTTTCAAATTTAACCAACTTTGTCAATTACATCACGCGCTGTAGAGGTCATTTATAGAGGTTAAAATAGAAACTAATCTTTAAAATCGTGAACAATCTACAATGCCCGAGGATTCATCAGGCTGGATGCTAAATAATGTAAAAGAAGCAGACATCATTTCCTTAATATCAGAAGACATGTCAACTAATCTCCTGCGAATAGTGTCATTATGAATGCAAATTACACTAAAGTTATTAATGAATTTGGCTCCAATCATAACAAGCAATGTCTCTGGCCGCTGACAATAACTCCTTGCTAATGGTGTGAGGTTTCAGAACTTTGGCAATTCTGAGAGCCACACAACAAGAAAATTCATATGCTGATATGTTTTCATTATGGTACTTGCCATCTGAGTCTAAACTAAACTACTGGATGTCATAATCGACAAAGTTTGAACATTTGTTCGTCCTCAATACAAGCGTCAGAGAGAACTTCATTCCAAATGTCGCATCGGGGTTTTTGAATTTCTGCTTGGACTATTGAAGTAAAACTATACCACAAAAAAATCATTCTCTTTTCTTCTATTAAGTTTCATGTGTTCTAAGTCAGTATGCATCGTGCATTGTTGAATTTATTTTCACCGACCTTAACACGATGGCGTATTATCCATGACATTTTCTTCACGACGTGATTAGATGTTCACCAAAGAAATGTTGGATCCCGCAATGGTCTTACGACGCATTATTAGACAGTTCATTTCTTGAAAAATGTATTCTGCAACAACGGGGACGTGGTCTGCAACATCTAGTTTTGAATGACAATTATATTTAGAAAGAAAAACAAAGAAGAACTAATACAAACAAAAGATGTCTACTTTCCAACAAGGATGTTACATTCACTCAAAGTGCCCTCTGTATCCTCTGGCAGTATGTCCGTGTTTATATTTGTCACCGCCATTTTTTTTTCCAATGAAGCTTCACGATCGTTTCATAATTTGTTTGGTAACAATGCAAATTTGAGTAATGTCCCATTGTAAGATCTATACTAATGCAAATCTATATCCACCATGGTACACATATACGTGTTATAACATATCTGAAACGAAAAAAAAAAAAAAAAAAAATTCCGATAAGAAACTGTTAAGAACAACTAACTTAATTTTCCGATAGTCTTAGGTGACTTCTGGGAAATGGTCGTTCGACACCCTCCATCCAGCCCAGCAAGGATCGCGTTCCACTGGTTGAGTACCGAGGTTTTAGAAATCGTCAGTTGATAAGATGATCGTTTAGAAGTTGCTAGTTGATAAGATGATCATCTAGAAGTTGCCAGTTGATAAGAGGATCATCTAGAAGTTGCTAGTCGACAAGACGATCTAAGTATATTATTATATATTCAATGAAGAAACTTCTCTTCGTCTAAAACTAATACTTTAATTCAAAACTTGGAAAAGCTATTCACAAATAATTACAATGGTTAAATGTACTTGAATAGAATTGAATGTTTGTATATTTCTACTAAATAAATGATGTACACAATAATATAATTATGTCTTCTTCCTTTGAGTTCTAACACGAGACTGGCGCTAATATCTAGAATCTTACAGAGCTTTGGGCGTTTTGCCATGTGACTAATATCTTTTTGCCGCTTGGTTAATCAATCTGACCAATAAATGCAGCTCAACGTACAATAATTAATATTTCTAACCAATCACATTCACTCCAAAACATAAATTTTTTGCATGATGGAAATTCCCGTGGTAGCTGAAATTCTGGCTGGCAGACCTTGGGCTAAATATAGATACAGTGTACGTGACACAAATACACAAATTGTAAGACAAATAATAAAATGATAAAATGATCATTAAACTATTATATTATTATTATTATTGGGATTTTTAATTTCGGGATCTTCAGGGGCATCTGAGTCCACCCAGCTCTAATGGGTGCCTGACATTAGTTGGGAAAAGTAAAGGCGGTTAGTCGTTGTGCAAGCCACATGGCATTCTCGTTAACCGCAGACCACAGAAATAGATGCCCTTTACATCGTCTGAAAGGGGAACTACTTTACTATCCCGCTTGTGCAAAGCTTGATTTGACGGAAACTACTAGTACATCATTTTTTATCATCGGTACTATTTCTTTTCTCCAGGTCAATAATGTAATGGAAATGTTCAGAAATCTTTCCAATCCCAATTTCACAACCGCACAGCTAACTAAGGGAAGCTTGTCCATAGTTTCAATTGTGGTATGCTTATGGGTAAAGTACATTTCCTAAACCCCCTCATCTTTGCCATCCCTTTGTGGAAACTTGAATAACCCGCGGATTATCTGCGCGAAAATACGATAGTTGTACTTTTTTATAGCCTACCCCCCACCCCCGAAAGGGGAAAAAAAGCGCTATTAGTTTTCCGTCTGTTTTTCCGTCCGTCTTTCTGTCACGTTTGAATTACAAAATCTAAAATAAAGTATATTGAAAATATAATATTGGGATAGATTAGATCTTGGAACGTTCTGGTCTGACGTCTACATTTCTGTTTTAGGACAGGCTCAAGTCTGAGTCCCGATTTGAACAGAAATTTTTTTAAATTTTTAATATAAAGGCAGCTTGTAAAACTTCTCCCAGATACCCTTGGACAACAGCGCACTGATCATGCTAGAAGAATACATTGCGCTAAATTTTTAAAGCTATCTCGAAAATAGATACATTAATTATTTTTCAACTGAATTTAGAAAAAGATTATCATTTGTTAAAGTAAAAAATGCATTGCACAGTGGTTCGTGCTGAGGCGTGCCATCCGCGAAAGCAGGGGACTATGTTACTCTCCAAAATGTCTCAAATAATAGGAATTTTTTGTTAGTGGCCTCCGTAAGTTGAAAAGACATTATTAGTTTTGTGCTGTCTGTCTGTCGGTCTGTAATGTTTATATCGAAAACAAAAAACTACAAAGTATTGAAAAGCTGATTTCTCCTCTTGGTCAAAAGAAAATTAAATGTAATATTCCCATTACCAATAATTAATTGCTCAATTAGTTTTTAATTGAAGAAAAAACAAGATTACAAAGAGAGTATATGTTACCGCACAAACTCAGAGGCTGCCCCTGTGGGAGACGGATCCCTGTCGGATCCGCATATTCGCTGGTCGACTGAGGATGGCATCGAGCAGGGTATGAAACCGAGACCGTAGAGATAATCAGTCCTGCCGCTAACCGCACGACCAGTCATTGCTCTTAATTAAATGACAAACTGGTTACAAACTAATAGCCTACTATAGATAATATACCTACACATTACGGAATGACAACTACCGGATATGTACAATATGTCAGAAGAGCGATTTTAGATAATCTTTTGGTATTGAGCATTTTCATTTAGGCCTAAATGGAACTAGAATGAGGATGTAGATCTACCTAAATTAAACTACTAATTTAGCACTCTCAATATCTTTATCTACTAGAGCTAAAATATATATTTGGAATAATGTAGATGTAATTTCGATAAGATTTATATTTAAAAAACACACTAGATAATCAATTAATGGACTAATTGCAATATGAAATATTAAAATAGTAGATTAGTTTTAGTATTTTATAACATTGCAATATTGACATATTGACAATCTAGACTTTTTTTGAAATGCGAGTCACATTACGAGGTTTCATAAACATTACTATACCGAGTTGTTTTAGCATTTAAAGAATTTATTCCATATGACGTCAAAGGAAAAAAATCCACTACGTCACACGGCCTAGTTAGACTAAAAAATGTCTTCTATACGAGCAGCTTGTCGAGTGTTCATAGACATTGGTGCACCAAGTGATTTCTTTTAGCATTTCATTTAAAGAATTAACTCCATATGACGTCAAAGGACAAAAATTCCTTACGTCACACGTCCTAGTTAGACTAAAAAATGTCATCTATACGAGCAGCTTGTCGAGTGTTCATAGACATTGGTGCACCGAGTTTGTTCTTTTAGCATTTCATTTGATGGGCTAGTTAGACTATATATATATATGAGGATTAAAGACGCTTTTTTTTGTTTTGTCTCTCAGTTTGTCTGTCCGTTATGTTAATAGCGAGAAAAAAAAGACTAAAAGCTATTGAAAATCTGATTAAAATTTAATTTCCCTTCCGAAACATCGCATTAGTTTTAAGTTTCTATTATAGATTGTTCCGGATGTTTATATATTTATAGTGAGAGAAAATAAGAATTCCAGATTAATTCAATGCCGTTAATTAAATTTTGTGGGATGGTCTGTTATGAAAATTAGATGTACCATAGCTTTATGGAGATTTTATCAAACCATACTTTGGTGCTAGGAAGTTGTTTTCCTTAAAAATCGGAGCATAATATTAACAATAATTAGATTTTCTAACGTTTTACATAGAAAGTAAAATGTAGTGTAAGAGAGAAGTGCGATTTTACATAAGTAGACTTAAACTATTTTTCATAAAAAATTTGTTTTATTTATTAGAAGAGGGATTTCAAACATTTATTAGCGTTATTTTCATATTAAATTCGGATCATTTTTGGCGTCGATTTGTAAGAAAATTAAGGTAATGTAGGTCGATTTCTTTTCGAAACAAAATCCGGAACATTCTTTACCGATTAAACAACTTTTATTATGTTTCGGCAAGAAAATTAACTGTCAAATAAGTCTAAAAATTGATTTTCATTTATCGTTGCTAGTAAATTACTTTCTTATTTTAAAATCCTGAATAACTTATTGTCGATATTTTTGAAAAAAATAAAATTATTTGACATAAATTTGTTTTAAATTAATAATTCGGAACAATTGATATTGATAAATAAACTATAGTGACGTAGTGTCAAAGAATATAAGTGTAATATTAGTCAATTATGCGATTTCAAACAATCATTTGACATAATTTATTTTTTATAAAACAATATCCAGAACAACTTTACAGTTAATGAGATATAAATCAGTATAGATATTTTTATGTAGCATTTATATGCTATTTACATTAAAAAACCGGAACAATTTATTAAAGATCATGTGTTTCTTGCAACGTTTAAGCATGGAAATAAAATCTACTATAAGTTAGAAGAGCAAACAAATATTCATTGGCATTGATTTGTTTTTCACAAAACATCCGGTACAATCTATTATAGATACTTAAAACTATTGCAATATTTCTGAATGAAAAATGAAAGGTTAAATCAGATTTACAATAGCCTCTAGCGTCATTTGTTAATCTAATCGTGACGGACAGACCAACCAACAGACAAAAAGCACAAAAATAAGCTTCTTTTATTCGGATGGGGGCACTAAACAAAAAAAAAATTAATTAAATCTGATTTTTTAAAAAAGTTTAAGGAATTGGTTTAATGTCCGGTCATGTTGCGACGTTACGCTACTGCACGAAAGTCGCTGCATAAAAAGTCCATTTTAAAAAATGTGCGTGATATTTACATACAAAGTGCATTATTAGCCTTTATAAACGAATAGAAATGTTTTCTTTTAATTTTAGCAGCTAGTTGACCAGAAAAAACATCTGTAAGTATTATTTATATTTGTTGTAACCATTTCCTGTACATTTTATAAATATATTTGACTTGGTGATACTGAAAATATACAACAGTTGTTTATCTTTGTTAGCATATTGTAACATTGCCTCCCTTACATTTACGTAATTGTTTTAGAATTGGTGTATTTTTATGAAAAAATCGCTTGCATAATTAATTTTATAAATTAAACGGTTTGCTTTTAGAAAATCAAAAGTAGCCGTTGCACCTAAATTTTTCAAGCCGCATTTAATGATAAAATAATATTTTTCATAACTCTTCTAGTTTTCGAGATCTGAGTGTGACAGACGGACAGACGGACATTTTGCACAAACCTAATAGCGGCTTTTTCCCCTTTCGGGGGCCGCTAAAAATACCACGAGTAATTCTATAGTAATTAAATATTTTAGCGTAGACAATCAAAACAAGTTCATGGGTTGAGTAATATGTTTCCATTCTCGGATCCTTTGGGGGGGATGGGGCCGCCTTTATAATCTTTTGTTTTACCTTGATGAGCATACAGTTTGATTAGTTGTTACTTGTAGTATAAGCATTCTCTCCTAGTAGTCTTGCATTTGAAAATTATTTCAGCTATTGCAAGACATCAAGATATATATATTCTTTGAAAATTTTTAAATTTAAGTTTAACTATAACTTTCCCAATGTGGCAAAATAGTTAGTAATTTTTTTTTCTTAAACATATACATCAACTGTCAAATTTCTAGGAAAATCGATAGAGTCGTTTTAGAGATCATTGTCCAGGTTTCACACATGAATTTGCAAGCTGATTAGAGGAATGGTAAAAAAAACAAAAAAACAAACAAGTTGGCTGAAACCTGTCGGCCTCCTCTTCCTCTTTTTACATCTGATTATATTTGCAGTAAAATACTCTCAGCAATTAGCAATACAAAATGAAGTAGAATGTTAGTTGACGAATATGATATTTAATGTCGTGTTTTTTATACCCATTTTAGCCCCTCCTACGCTTTAATACCTGGGGCGGCTGCCCTATTCGCCCTGCTCATGGCACGCCACTGAAGATTGAAACGTATCAATGTAGCCATGTTTCCACTAACAAATTCACTAACACGACATATACATTTCCCCTTTTCGACCTTGCCATCTACGGAGGCAGATGTTTCTGTGGTACACGGTTAGCGAGAGTGTCCTGTGGACAGCACAACGACCAACCGCCCCCCTCCCCCCCCCCCATTTAAACATTTAAATCTTCACCAGGATTCGATCTCGGGACGAAACATAAGTCATTAAAAACTTTGTGACCACAAGGATTTGATCTTTGGATCTACAATTCTGACAAGATCTCCACCAGGGTTTAATCTTATCACAAACAAGTCTAAATGTACTACCTTATTACTCAGCAATGATCTTGTGATTGTATAACTTGAACACAACCCATGAACTCTGACCCCTGACCTGTCTCATTTCCGCACTCTTTTACTTCTTCACCACTCACAGTCTTAGTCTGCTCATTACTGCTGCAGTTGTAAACCTAGCCGTTAGTTCAGGTCAGTCGTCTGCACCTGAAGGCCCAGCTGACGTAATTCACAGGCGCAGTCGGGGAAGGTAAGGGGAGAGCACCCACGTCTGCTCGGCGTGCACCAGTGCAGTTATCATAAGTTCTCCTTGACCCTGCAACTCATCTGGTCATAATGAGAAAGAGCTAGAACGGGAAGGGTACAAGTTATCCGGCATGACACTGCATTTTTTTTGTTTCAAACTTCTAATAAACAAAATAGTTACCTCTAGTGAAAGCACACAAACAAAATTGACAAAAACAACAAAAAAAAAGGAAAGATTCAATAAATTATATAAATGTTTAAAATGAAGGCTATACTAACACAACAATGGAAAGGTGACTATGATAATTAGTAAATTAATGATGGTTGATGTTTTGACCAAACGATATAGGTATAATTGATCCCTAAAACTATATAGGTCTGGGTTATAATCATTGCTTTCGTTTTCGTGTCATCATGTGACATTCACTATCCAGCTCAATGTATTCTAAATGTGGTTTAGGAGAGAAACAGAGAGAGAAAGCAACAAACAAACAAAAAAAGAATGAGAGAAAAAGAGAGAAAGTGAGACAGAGAGAGAAAAGAGAAAAAGACTGAGAAAGAGAAAAAAAATAGAGAGAGGGAGGGAAGAGAGACAAAGAGAGAGAATTGAGAGTTAAAGAAGGGAAGAAAAGGAGAGATAGAGAGGGAGAGAGAGAGAGAGAAGGGTGGGAGTGGAAGAGAGAGGGAGAGGGAAGAGAGAGAGAGGTGGAGAGAGAGAGTGGGGGGGGGGAGAGAGAGAGAGAGATTCAAACTCAATTTATTTTTTCTAATTCTTGGTCTGCATCGGGACTCGAATTCATATCTTGAAAAGATCCCCTCGGCAATGGACCCACTCAGCCACTAGCCCTTCAGTTTTAATGTTGACATTCCTGCTTCCTTTCGAATCCTTTCGCTAATGACCAGAGAAGAGCCAGCAAAAGTCTGCTTCATATCAAGAGACTGTAAACAAGGTAAAAACTAAAATATTTGACAAGTATATAAATAAACACTCGTCAGAATCGGTTCCTGCCGGTGGTAGAGGTGGCATTAGGAAATAGTTCTTCCTGTGACCCAGATAGTAGATACTATCCTTTTTTTCATATGGAGAGAGTTCTCCTGGTTAGGTCAATTAACTAGGCTACATACTATATTTTATAGAACATGTGTACACCTAACTAGTTTTAAAAAATGATCTACGCCACTGCCTGTGTCCTCTACCTTGTTCATTTCATACAGTTTCTGCAGAGCGTGAGGTGAAAATTGGGAAAACCCAGCTAATTAAACTTGAATTAATACACAGACATTCATAGGGAGAGGTGGGTGTAATTAGTCACAGAGTAAAAGGGCAACACTTCTTTTTTAAAAAAAATGTGTACAATTAAAGAAAACACTTTACAAACATGATAGTTCATCACCACTCGCTGCCGCCTCGTTTTGTTTCCCACGCTCCGAAAGAAATGTGTGGTTTGAACGATGTGAACACAAAGAAGTCCGCTTGTCAGCAGAAGTGAAATTACAGCATCAATTTCAGTTGACCTTCAAATGTCACTTTTCAGATTTCTAAGGCTAAAGAACACCAAGATGGAGGGCAAAATGGAACCTTGTGAATGTCGTCCTTAGCATTCTTGCAGGAGGTTGGATCAGTCACGTGATAGTCTTAGTTTCTTAAGAAGTGGTGGATGTGTGGCTGAACGGCGTAAACTGCTTCGCTATGGGGGCTTGAGTTTGAATCCTGGCTCAAGCTGAGTTTGCTGAGCGCCTACAGGTAGCTCCAAACAGCTAGTGCAACTAAACCCTAGTTATTGGTTGCTCGTTGGCTTGTAGCTCCAAACAGCTAGTGCAACTAAACCCTAGTTGTTGGTTGCTCGTTGGCTTGTAGCTCCAAACAGCTAGTGCAACTAAACCCTAGTTGTTGGTTGCTCGTTGGCTTGTAGCTCCAAACAGCTAGTGTAACTAAACTCTAGTTGTTGGTTGCTCGTTGGCTTGTAGCTCCAAACAGCTAGTGCAACTTAACCCTAGTTGTTGGTTGCTCGTCGGCTTGTAGCTCCAAACAGCTAGTGGAACTAAACCCTAGTTGTTGGTTGCTCGTTGGCTTGTAGCTCCAAACAGCTAGTGCAACTAAACCCTAGTTGTTGGTTGCTCGTTGGCTTGTAGCTCCAAACAGCTAGTGTAACTAAACTCTAGTTGTTGGTTGCTCGTTGGCTTGTAGCTCCAAACAGCTAGTGCAACTTAACCCTAGTTGTTGATTGCTCGTCGGCTTGTAGCTCAAAACAGCTAGTGCAACTAAACCCTAGTTGTTGGTTGCTCGTTGGCTTGTAGCTCCAAACAGCTAGTGCAACTAAACTCTAGTTGTTGGTTGCTCGTTGGCTTGTAGCTCCAGACAGCTAGTGCAACTAAACTCTAGTTGTTGGTTGCTCGTTGGCTTGTAGCTCCAGACAGCTAGTGCAACTAAACTCTAGTTGTTGGTTGCTCGTTGGCTTGTAGCTCCAAACAGCTAGTGCAACTAAACCCTAGTTGTTGGTTGCTCGTTGGCTTGTAGCTCCAAACAGCTAGTGCAACTAAACCGATGTAGGAGTTTTATATTTTTAATTAATAACTATAATGAACGTCTCTTGTGAACAAAAAACTCAGAATAACTTTTCACAGATTGAACTTGAGCTGAGATATAAATCTAGTAATAATACTATGAAATGATATTTAAACAAAATCTAACACACAACAAAAACACGTCTTTACTCTTTCGTATCTCTAGATCGTCTCCCGTTCTTACCATAAATTATGACAGACCCTGTCGCGATTTCATCATTCTTCAAGACCAAAAATTAGAGCTCCCTTTCCTCGTCACCAACTTGGAAACACAAATACGCACACACAGTCCATAAAACCCCAACATGTCCACTAAAGAGATATGACTAGAGAACGCTGAGCATATAATGTATAGAAAATACAATTAACATGCATATATGTGACCCTGCGAGACCAAGTAAAACAAAGGACGCTAGAGCCATTCAAGATAGGTATATTACTAATAGGGGACGCTGTGGCTGAGTGGTAAAGCTTTTGGTTCCGAACCTGGGGTCTGGGGTTCGAATCTGAGTGAAGACTGGGATTTTGATTTTCGGGAATTTTAGGGCGCCCCTGAGTCCACCCAACTCTAGTGGGTACCTTAATTTAGTTGGGGGAAGGTAAAGGGCGGTTGGTCGTTGTGCTGGCCACATGACACCCTGCTCGTTAACCGTTGACTAAAGAAACGGTTAACCTTCTTAACATCATCTGCCGTATAGACCGCATGGTCTGACAGGGAAACTTTACTTTCTTTTTTGGCCATTATATTAATAATAAATAGCATCTTAATGCTTCAATACAAAACAAATATCTAGTCATTATAAATATCGAAATTGTAGGTAATAGTTATAAAATAATGAAAGCCAGCAAATAACAAACAAAAAAACAACTCTTGCCTATATAAACTAAACAGTTTTAAGATACACTAGCTTCCAGATAAATCTAGAACATCTTGATTAATTACTACAGTGTACAATACAGAAGGTGTTCACATATGCAACAAGCCGTTGGAAAGGAAACATGTCATTCAATCTGTATCGCCGCTAGGACAGACTTCTAAAACAAGCGTGAACAACTAACAACAAGGCCCTGCCTTATCTCGGAGAAGTCTTACAAACGATGTCGCAATAGTGGTAAACATTTTACAAGACAATCTGAACTTAGGAACAACTACGTTAGACCCAGTGCTGGATTGACCCATAGGCAACATAACCTATTATATATATGTGTGTGTGTGTGTTTGTGTATATACGTATACTACACAAGGGAAATACATCCGTTTATTGTAAATCTCACTTCTATGCTCTGTTTCTGTTCCAGTTTCTGAATGTTTTCTTGACTTGACGGGTCCCAGAGGATGCATATTCTATTATTGGCCTTACCAAGGTTAATTAACATTTTAGCTTTCTGTTCTTATTCGATTTGTAGAATTTAAAAAAACAAACAAACCCTAATGCTTTGTTTGATTTTAAAAAGTTTCATCAATATGGGGATTCCATGACAGTTTTTTTAATGTATTATAACACCTAGGTATTTTGCGTTTTTAGTCTGTGTTACTGGTTTACCATGAATAAGAGAAAGTGGAATTTATTTGTTTTATTTTTTTTTTTTGTTACTCTTAATAACTGACATTTTTCTGGGTGGAAAGACACACACTAATTTGATTCCCTTTTCTGTAATTCATCTAACTCTCTTTGTAAAATTTCTGTATCTTTTGTTATGTTTGGTGTATGTATGTTGTATGCGAACACAAAATATTATTCCGTTTTTAAAAATATTCAATTCTTCCGTATTTTGTACACCGGATACACCCAAAAAAATGATAGTCATGTATTCGCTTCCGTGAATGAAAATCCCGGATTGTGTAAGGATGTCATCTCACGGAACGGAATAACAGAAGAGAAGACAAATAACAAGGAAGAGAATCATATGATAGTCGAGATAGCAACTTAATAACGCGAGCTATTACATTGAAGATGAGGGGGAATCGAAGATCTGGACAGCTTGTGTGTGTGTGTGTGTATCTGTGTGTGTATGTGTGTGTGTGTGGGGGGGTGAAAGAAATGTAGACATGAACCAGACATGGGTGTGTGAGCCGAGGGTTCATGGGCAGCGGTTATCTGCCCTGCTCTAGTCAAATATTTCATGTAAACATATTTACTAATGAGGTTGTGGTTCATGGAGTGGAATTACTTCCCCTTGTTTATAGTTTTTCTTTCCTAAAACAAATCAGAAAAAAATCAAAACAAATACAAAAAAGTATATTGCAACCGTATCGAAAACAAAATCAAAGGCAGACAATCTCAGTTTGAAGTAGCAGACGTAATGACACTAATATACAAAACTTTTGTAACTGTAAACATAGCTGATTGAATAATGTTTGATGATAATCATAATAACATCTCTACTGTGTTTCCAAGTCATCAGGAGTGAAGACTCAAAAGTAAAGCAGGGAACCGTAATCTTAAAATTATAAAAACAAAATGTAATAAAATACTCAGAAAGACACAAAGACGATTGTATAGTATCCACTCCATATGCTAGTAAAGACCATACAAATGCTCTTTCTTCCCTACTGTTCTTAGAGCATGGAATGGGTTGCCTGAGCCAGACAGGAAAACAAGTGACTTGGCAGAACTTAAGTTATTGGATAACATTCATGACTAGTTGCATGACGCGTAAGACGTAATCATCTTCTTTGATGTAACGTCTGTATGTATATAAGATAAGAAGATAAGTTCCATGCAACTCGACTTAGTCTGAATTTTTTTTTTTAACCAATGTTTCTAAAAGATTAAATTCTCTCTGGATAGCCTGACCACACAGCGTGCCTTTTCTAACAATATATATATATATATATATATATATATATATATATATATATATATATATATATATATATATATATATATATATATATATATATATATACACATATATACAAATTACAATAGCTCATCCTCTCCCTCATTTTCTCTCTCCCGTTCTCTCTCTCTCTCCAATACAAAATCTCTCTCTCTCTCACCTCACACACACATCTATTTCCATGGACTCGTTTCTAATCGTGCCATGTTTTATCCTCAAAAGTTTAGGTTTTGGTCTTTTTCAGTGCCTGGTCCAAATGTTTGTAACTCGCTCCCCATTGATCTGAGACAGACAACATCCTTCACTAGATATAAGAGGACCATTTAGACCTATCTGTTCAAAACATATTTAGATAACTATGTCACCTTAACTCTGGTGTTTATGTCTGACATGCTATGACTGCGCCATGAGCCTATATTCTGTTTGTTACCAGCGATGTAGATATTTGTAATCGTGGGCTGCAGGAACAAAATATATTTTGTTCCTTCTTTGAAATTTGTATTTTTTTTTTATTTACTTACTGAAGTTGATAATTTATAGAACACGATTTTAAATTAAATCTTCTGTGTCAAAGATTACGAAGTAGAGACTTTCGGTTAACACACACACACACACACACACACACAGACACACGCACACACACACATACACACACACACACAAAAGGTTTGAGAAAAGAAGACGGGGGTCGTCGGAAGGTCAATCACTCAGAATGCTTGACAAGATGAAGTGTTTAAGTTCTGCAGATTCCCAGGTCAGGCAGATGCCCCCCTGAAAGAGATTGCCTTTGGCATGCTATGCCCTTCCAGTTGAACCGGCCTCGCATTTACCAACCACCGACTTTACCGGCGAGTAAAAGACCAGAGAAAAGTGTTTTCTTCCATTTCATTATAAATCAAGATTAATACTTCAGATTTCATGTCCCTACCTCTCCATTCACCCAATAACAGGCGCTGAAGTGTTAGAAGGGGAGATAACCTTTGAGAGGCCAAAGAGCAATCACTCTGACAGATTGAAATGCCAGAGGCCCGGTGGAGTAATCTATTTATATACAAAACAGACAACTATTGTTTTAAAATTGTGTTTTTAAATTCCGGAATAACTTTAACTCGAAAGGCAACAATGGAAGCAAACAAAAAAGTAATTTTTATTATATTTGTAAAAAAAAAAATATATAAAAAACAACAACATAATATGTGACGCAATAAACTGGACCATTGGCATTGATGATTCAAGTAGTCCTGGCTAAATGGGATAGTGGTCACTTCCTGAATCATGTCAAGCCATAGTAATTCTTTAGTGTACCATTTTGGTTGCGCACGAAATAGCACTGATTCGAATGACTTAGCATAATTTTAAAATACAAAGAAAGTCTTAAACAAGGGCAAGAACTGCACAATTACTGTCAGATATCTCAGTACTGTAGGATTGATCTCCACGTTCTTCATTTAAGTACCACTAACTAATTAACTAATTAGTTAAATTTTTTGAGTGATTCGTGTATCGTCTTCGGCAATGGATAATTGTGCAAAGTTTCCATTCTATCCGAAAAGGAGAGAAACAAAGTGTAACCAGACAGACAGACAGACAGACAGAGTAGTTTGGTATAGTTTTTAGGAAAAGTAAAAAGATAAAGACAGACAGACAGACAGAGTGAGTAGGTATATGCTTTAAGAAAAGTAAAAAGATAAAGACAGACAGACAGACAGAGTGAGTAGGTATATGCTTTAAGAAAAGTAAAAAGATAAAGACAGACAGACAGACAGAGTGAGTAGGTATATGCTTTAAGAAAAGTAAAAAGATAAAGACAGACAGACAGACAGAGTGAGTAGGTATATGCTTTAAGAAAAGTAAAAAGATAAAGACAGACAGACAGACAGAGTGAGTAGGTATATGCTTTAAGAAAAGTAAAAAGATAAAGACAGACAGACAGACAGAGTGAGTAGGTATATGCTTTAAGAAAAGTAAAAAGATAAAGACAGACAGAAAGAGTGAGTAGGTATATGCTTTAAGAAAAGTAAAAAGATAAAGACAGGCAGACAGACAGAGTGAGTAGGTATATGCTTTAAGAAAAGTAAAAGGTTAAAGACAGACAGACAGACAGAGTGAGTAGGTATATGCTTTAAGAAAAGTAAAAAGATAAAGACAGACAGACAGACAGAGTAGTTTGGTATAGTTTTTAGGAAAAGTAAAAAGATAAAGACAGACAGACAGACAGAGTGAGTAGGTATATGCTTTAAGAAAAGTAAAAAGATAAAGACAGACAGAAAGAGTGAGTAGGTATATGCTTTAAGAAAAGTAAAAAGATAAAGACAGGCAGACAGACAGAGTGAGTAGGTATATGCTTTAAGAAAAGTAAAAGGTTAAAGACAGACAGACAGACAGAGTGAGTAGGTATATGCTTTAAGAAAAGTAAAAAGATAAAGACAGACAGACAGACAGAGTAGTTTGGTATAGTTTTTAGGAAAAGTAAAAAGATAAAGACAGACAGACAGACAGAGTGAGTAGGTATATGCTTTAAGAAAAGTAAAAAGATAAAGACAGACAGACAGACAGAGTGAGTAGGTATATGCTTTAAGAAAAGTAAAAAGATAAAGACAGACAGACAGACAGAGTGAGTAGGTATATGCTTTAAGAAAAGTAAAGAGACAATGGTCTGGACTTTGGTGGTCTCGATATCCCGGGTTCGCACCCTTCCTCTCCCCCTGTCGTTCTGCGGGAGGTTTTGGGCCAGGATGTAATTATCTTCAAATCTGAAAGATTATCCGAAATGGGTAGAACAAACAAAGACAATGAGACTTAGGGCCTACTTGAAGACGAGTCTGGATTAATCTTTCTCTTTTTTGTGCCAGAGATTTGCGAATGTAAATTATGAGTGAGGCTGGTGTGAATGTATATTTTGGTTTTCTATAGTTATAAGGTTTTGTTTAATGTAATGCACACATTGTAAGGTGAATTTCCTTAGGGATAATAAAGATAATTATTATTATTGTTGTTGTTGTTATTAATGTTCGCTGATTTTAAATCCCTTTTTAAAATCAGTGTACATTGATACTGACCATTGGGAAGACATAGCCTTAGACCGCACTAGTTGGAGACAGACGGTGACCAAGAAAGCTACAGACAGTGAGAAAACATGGGCCTCGATTCTTGAAGAAAAGCGTGCCACACGGAAAATGGCCAGTTCCTCTACCACCAAAGCAAAAGCCACCTTGACGTGCGATATATGTCGACGGAAGTGTCTCTCCGAAATAGGGCTCCACAATCACATGAGAAAGTGTTCGAGATGAACCACAAGTCGTTCCACGACTGAAAGAGGCCAGTATATTATTATTATTATTATTATTATTATTATTACCTTGATTACTTCTTATCTTGAAGTACTCTATTACTTTGTGGTGTTACTTCTACGACCTGTCACAGTACAACTATGATCTTATTGAAAAATATAAACCAAATATAAATGTATAGTGTGTGTGTATGTGTGTGTGTGTAAGAGAAAGAATGTTGTTGGGTGGAGCCATTGACTGTCGTGTCCATAGGGCGCTAAATGCTTAGAGGCGCTCAAGTTTCTCCAAGCTTTCTGGTCTTCTGATGCCAGTCACACATTGGACCTAGCTTGGACTATGGGACTGTCCCTAAATTCTTTGATCAGAGACAGAAATACAAAGACGTTTATAGTGCGTTAAGAGGACAGCCAGAGAGACAGACCAATTTATATATATACACAGATAGATACATACATACATAAACAGACAGACAGACAGACAGACAGATAGATAGATAGACAGACAGACAGACACACAGACAGACAGACAGATAGACAGACAGATAGATAGATAGATAGATAGATAGATAGATAGATAGATAGATAGACAGATAGATAGATAGATAGACAGAGAGACAGACAGACAGATAGATAGTTAGATAGATAGATAGATAGATAGATAGATAGATAGATAGATAGATAGATAGATAGATAGATAGATAGATTTGTGCGAATTAATTATGACATTAAGTAAAGTAGAACTAAATAAAAATTATGTTTAATGTCTAATGTATATATTACACGCACACACACACACACATACTATGGGCGTATCCCCTCAGTAGGTCAGGCAAGGGATTCTGGGTTAATGAATGGATAACACCGCTGTAATCATTCCTGACAAGATTATCTGTTGCTATGGGCGCCAGATGTGTTGCCAGGTGAGATGAAGATGTCGGCTCTGTGTTGTAGTCTAGCAGTCTAGCAGTAGCCGACAGATGGTGGATGCTCTACTCTCGGTGTTTCCCTTTGCCTATTTTCACTTACAGAAGCGAAGCCGTGTTCCAGAGGCGTGCCTGTAGATTGAGTAAAGACGAATGATGAAAAATATGCAATGCATTTAGGATCCTCAAGTTTTTTTTTATGATACTTATGTATAGCGCAGCTTTCATGCAGCATGTTCATTGAGAGCTGTTTCAATCTCTTTTGTGAGCCAGTTTTGGGAAAGGGGTATCTGGGAGAAGGTTTCCATCCTGTGGTTAGGAGCTCAGCTCGAGTCGGGATTCGAACTCGATCGCTATTGATAGAAATCCAAGTGTATTTTGATACTCAGCCACACTTGTTAATGTCTTATTTTCTATAATTGTAACACACTGTACTTATGTGTGTGTGAGTGTGTGAGTTTTAAATCCCACTTTTCGACTGATATACATTTAAATATGAAGTCTATTTTTAGTGTTACCAGACGTCCTGCAAAATTGAGGACATATCCTCCTTTCTGGAGTCGTGTCCTCCGTCTGACATGCTTTGGCCTCAAGTGTTAAAATGTCCGGCGTTTTATTGTGATTACATTATATTCATCAATCGAACTCGATCTCTTCTGGTTTAATAGACACAAAGTCGATCATAAACAGCAGAAAGATGACATGCAAGCCCTTTTTAATGATCAAATGTTAGTAAGGTCAAGGCTGTTCGAAAAGAACTCTGTTGCCATTAGTTACTCAAGAACTGAAACTTTTTCTCGTTCCCGGACATGAGGCTGACGTTGAAAGGGAATTTCCGTTGAACACGAACACAGAAATATTTTTTTTCCCACTAAGTACAATGTGAAGAAAATATGCATTGAATTCCACACCTGTATTTAGTCTGAAAAATATGATACTCAAAGTAGCAAACAAACTACCTTTATAGACTTCATCATCTGATCATAATTGCAATTCTTTTTGTACTCTTATGCCATCCTGTTAGCGTAGCCCTATGTAAATTGTATGCATAGATCTTTCATGGCTTTAATATAACTATAAATCAGGATTATATTGAACAGAAGTTGGCTACATTAAAGATTGATAAAATTACTGTGAGGCATACATTTAATCTTAAAGCCGCCATTTGATAAAATTTATAGATTAGGAACTTTTTATTTTAAAAAAAAATTTAATTTCACGAAAAACATAGTTAGAAGTGTTTTATATTTTCTAAAAATAAATAATCAACTAGAGAAAACACTTGAACACATTCAACACACTATCTGTATTTTGTATTTTTTTCTTTTTTTGCTGGTTGTTTTAATTTGATCCCGAGCAATATAATCTATTTGCTTGTTGATGGGCCGAAAGTTTAGATGACGATAGCAATAGATAAATAATGTTTATGTGTGTGTGTGTGTGTGTGTGTGTGTACAGCACACCTTCTCCAAGTATTTGCGATGTATTGTGTGAATGTTCAATTCTCGGACATTGGTTTGTAGCTCCAAACAACTTGTAGATTCTACAACTAAATAAAGAACATTAAATAGACTTGAACTTTTTTTTTCAAACAAAACTGAATTTTAAAAAATGGTCCCAAGTCCCTATATGAACACCATCCAGCACAACGAGATGTGCCCTAGATAGTGTACTTTAATTTGTCATGTATGCAATGTACAAAGCTTATATCAACTCACTCTCTGTCTGTCTGGTAAAGAGTTTGTACACGTTATTTCTCCCACATCCAATCTTGGATCAAGCTGAGATTTCGCACAATTATTTCTTTAACATGCCAACTTAAGAATCAATAAAATAAAATTAACCAATTAGTTAGTAACTATTGCTAATTAATTATTTTGTTTGGTATATCGAACAAGGGAAAGCAATTTTACTTGACTGCTAAAGTTGTATAAGTGGAATTAGTCCCCTTTATTGTTTGTAGAAAAAAAAAAGGTTTGCTAATAAGTATTTTATGAGTATAGTATAAGTATGGTTTAAAACCTATTTTCATAAGCAGCTCCCTGGCACAGTGGTTACCGTGTTGGCTTGAGGAGTCTAAGGAGGCTTTAGCCATCATGTTCGAATTCAGGTAGATAACTTAAAAAAATAAAAATAAATTATAAATACATTTAAAAAGCGATCAGTCTGAAAGCCCCTTCTTTCTCCCCCCCCCCTTTCAGACTGGACCAGACAAGTGATAGGATCATAGCATAAAGAGTAAGATAAAAGCATGAAATTGCGCTTACAAAAACAATAGCTAAAAAAAAATCTAATCGCACAGATTTATTATTGTTGGACTAGATCTGATACAAATTTAATTACATGACTGATCCACATTGATACAACAACACTTAACATGAGCTTAGTTAAATATATGTGAGCTTGCGCTCCTAGATCTAATTTAATTTATATTATTTACATAGGCCAGGGCTATGATGTTTGTAATTTAGTGTCCTTTTTAATTTTTATAGTGCAGTGCTGATTATTTTGTAGTTTCCGCTATTTATAACTTTCTGCTAGTTTTAGTCTTTTTCTGTTATTTGTGTTTTACCCGTAGAGGAAAAGTAGTTTTTAAAATAGTTAACTAGCCTTGGAGCTGTGGATGTTATTTTCTATTTTTTGTCCCAGGTTAGTTCTAGGTATTTTTGTCTTTGGCATTAGTGTTGGAATAGTTGTTATTTTTTTATATCAGTTTATGTGCAGGTCTGTAAATGGTATAGAGCCCCCATATGAGTTTAGAATAGAAATAACTTTTTATATTCCTTTTTGTATTTTTATAGGTTTAAATTTTAAGATTCTCTTTTTAATGCCGTTTAATTTGATATATAATGTTTTGTAGTCCGTGTCTGTAGTAATTTGCTAGGTTTTATTGTTGTGTACGGCTAGGTACAAATTAGGGAAATAGGTAGTCCAGTTTAGTTTTAAATAATTAGTGTGACGTCATGCTCTCCGATACGTTCGCGCTGACCAGTTATAGCTGGCTCCGGGACCACGTTGAATTCTTTTTTGTCTCGACCAGTGGTCAGTGCGGACAGTGGTGTTTGTATAGAGTTAGTTTGTGTAGTGCTATTTCGGCTGGGACCGCCTGTAAGTTGTAAATTGTTTTTATTTTTACTTTCTTTAGTTCGTATTTGTATTAATTGTTTCTAGATCTACATCTATTGCTATAGTCTAGATGCAGACTGATTAGTGTAGTGGCATCACTGGCTAGTTAATTAGCCATGATTGCCTCTGATGGAGCCGGAAGCTCTGTAGACTTGGGTACCGGCACCCCTTTTAGCCATCCTTAATGATCCCCTTATTGTTTTTCTATTGTTTGTCTATTTGTAAATATTTTATTATTTTATGTCTTCTCAAAGTATTTTTATTAATATTATAATATTGTTAGGATAGCGGTTCTAACAAGTTGGCATGTTGCCGATTTTAATTTTTAATGTAGAAGATGGCTGCGTTCTACTCAACGCTCCATGATGGCGGCTTTGTTAAGCCAAATCTAGATTTATGTTTATTATTATCTGGCCCAACATGTGTTGTGGCGTAAGCTTCTAAGTAGGTATCATAATAATAATAATGTATGGCTTTTTATTAGCAAACTGGAGGTAATAGTACTTACCTCATGCATTTAGGTATGTGTATGTGCTAGACTAGGTCTAGTTCATTATTATTTTGTTTTATTATAAATTATTATGAATAATTATGTT
This sequence comes from Biomphalaria sudanica, assembly GCA_036873155.1. Lineage (NCBI taxonomy): Eukaryota > Metazoa > Mollusca > Gastropoda > Planorbidae > Biomphalaria > Biomphalaria sudanica. The sequence continues at coordinate 66,641 of JAZGLO010004735.1, forward strand.
TTATGTATTTGTAATTGCAGGCTATAATTCCTGCTTAGCTGCTACTGCTTAGCTGCTACTGCATAGCTGCATAGCTGTTGCTACTGCATAACTGCTTAGCTGCTATAATTTCTGCCTAACTGTCTGCCGCAGTTATTACTGTTGCCTTATAGCTGTTGTTTTACTTCTGCTGTACAGCTGTCATTATTTCTGTGTAGTAGCTTACGGGCTGTAGTCCTGCTAAATAGCTGCTTTATTTGTTAGGTTTAGTTCGGTATTGTTGATCAATCGTTTAGGAGTGTGTATATTTAGTTTTATTACTGTTGTTTTGGTTGGGTGTAAATAAAGTTTATATAAGTTCCTTTTATAATTTCAGTTTGTTATTTTATTTTTAGTTAGCTAGTTTAGTTTGATTGTGCTGTCTGGTTGCTTAGGCGACTCTAGCCCCTTGGTCACCATACCGAGGTGCACAGATTGGGCCCACCCAGTAGAGCTTCCACCTGCCTACTGTTATAAATGAATAAATGCTGAGCAGCAGAAAACAAAAAGGCCTCACTCAGTAGTAGCGCCACCCTGACCTGCTCACATTTTTCTGGTGTCAGAAGTGGGATCTGTGCTTAAGTGATCAGACACGCATTATTTTTTTTAGGGGTTAGGCTTTTGTTAGGTTGCTTTAGGTTTGGTTAGGTTCCTTTAGGCTTTGGATAGGCTTCATTAGTGCATTGTAAGGATTGCATAGGTTGATAGGAAGTTGTTAGGATATGGATAGTTTAGGTTGTTGTTTAAGTTTTGTTTTATGTGGTTTCCCTATGGTCAGTGATGTGTTTTTGTCGTTGAAGTGTAAGGCAAAGTAGTGAGTTGGCTTTGATGTTATTTGGAGATGTAGTTCTAGGAAGTTGTTGTTGTGCGGAGGTAGTTAGTATTTGTTGTTATGGGTTAGTGTTAGGGTTGCTAGGTTAGGTTAGGTCGGCAGAATGGCAGCAGCGGCAGGAAGGATGCAGCGGTCCCAGGCTGAAGTTGAGGTGCCTCGGAAGAGTGATCAGAGAGGAGACAAGTCTACAGCTCTCCCATGCCTGCGGAGAGATGTCAGCCCCAGTTGTTAACGGATGGGGAGATGGCAGTTTAAGTCTTGAGTGATGGGTTGTCACCAAACTTGACTATTGCTGGTGTGATTGGTTTCAAATATTACTGCCATGACTGGTGCAACTCTGATGCAGGCATACAGACAGCCATCTACTGGCTTGACAGAGGTGCCCCACCGCCACCTCTGTGTTATTAACAACTGGGCCAGTTTGTCCTTCCATTTAGGATGACTCTCCGTCCAGTTGCAACGCATGGTCTGATAGCATTCACATCTTGAGGATATCACTAAAGAAGGTCTTCCACGCCATTATGCTGAAGACAGACTGTAAACCACATGGATTTCACTCCTCACTTACTGGGTGTCCTATGTCAGCCGCTGGTCATCTCTACTGGACAGCGGTGGTGGACCGGCCAGAGATGTAGAAGTCGTCAAGAGCAGAACAAATCTGTGGTGTCTTTTTCCTTTTATTAGAAGTTTTTTTATATGTTCTTACCACACTGTTCATTGTGTTGCTCCTTTTATACTTTGAATTGTTTTAATGTATTTATGCATATTATTTTCAATTTGTATTTATGCTTTTATGTATTTTGAATAATGATTTTTTTATTTTGAGTATATTCCATGTATGCTTTACTAGTTGTGTTGCCTGTATTGCAACCTAGTAGAGATGAGTAAGATATTTAAGTTTTTTTAAGTCTTTATTGGGCTCTCAAAAGCCAATATTGTGCTTGATTGTGGTATGCTAATGTACCTTTTACTAGTCTTGTTAATTTTCGATGTTGCCGTCAAGGTACTCGATAATGTTATTTTGCCTTGGAGGCCATGACTAAGTTGAAGATAATGGTATATTGCAGTATTCTGTTGTTGCCTTTGGAAGGCATGTAATGGTTTTTGTAGTTGCCTTTGGAAGGCAGGTAATGTTTTTTTTTTTGTTTGACTTTTTTTGAAGTACTTAAGGTACTCATCAATGTCGTGTTAAGCTGATTTGTCTGACAGTGGTCCTTGTATATTTTATTTTCTATGTCTTACCACCACTATGTTAGATGCCCTGTGTTTAGGTTATAACACATTAACCTCAGGTTAGTGTTATGACGATTTGTGTGTTACTATTTTTTGTGTTTTGCCATATGGCTGAGCATGTCAGCTATGTGGTATTCATGTTTTTTTAGATGTTCTGGTCTGTGTGACCCTAGTAAAGCCTTTAGTGGCTGACCATAAGTCTGTGTGACTATGGACCTGTTTGAAGCCTTGGTGGCTTAGTGTAAGTCTGTGTGACTTTGTTTTAGCCTGTGTGGCTAAGGAACTGAGTAAGCCTCATAGAGTTCCTGTTGGTCTGTGTGACTAAGCATATCATGTTTGGCTAGGGCGTCATTTGCTCTAACCATGTAGTTTTCATTTTATTTTTTTAAAGATGTCATGCATTATGTTTTGTATTACCTGTATTTTTATTGAATGTATGTTCAGTTTCATTTTATAACTGATTGTTTTCAGTTGTAAGCTTTGCCACTTGTGAAGCCTTTTATTAGTGCTAATGTATTTTTAGAACTGAGAGCTATGGTTATAGTTCTCCGCTCTCTTGTATGAATTCATTTTTATTTTTTTCTACAGTATCTATGTTTTATGTTTTGCATTTTGTGTATTTTGTTTTGCGGGGACGCAAAAGTTTTGGGCGGGGGTGAATGTGAGCTTGCGCTCCTAGATCTAATTTAATTTATATTATTTACATAGGCCAGGGCTATGATGTTTGTAATTTAGTGTCCTTTTTAATTTTTATAGTGCAGTGCTGATTATTTTGTAGTTTCCGCTATTTATAACTTTCTGCTAGTTTTAGTCTTTTTCTGTTATTTGTGTTTTACCCGTAGAGGAAAAGTAGTTTTTAAAATAGTTAACTAGCCTTGGAGCTGTGGATGTTATTTTCTATTTTTTGTCCCAGGTTAGTTCTAGGTATTTTTGTCTTTGGCATTAGTGTTGGAATAGTTGTTATTTTTTTATATCAGTTTATGTGCAGGTCTGTAAATGGTATAGAGCCCCCATATGAGTTTAGAATAGAAATAACTTTTTATATTCCTTTTTGTATTTTTATAGGTTTAAATTTTAAGATTCTCTTTTTAATGCCGTTTAATTTGATATATAATGTTTTGTAGTCCGTGTCTGTAGTAATTTGCTAGGTTTTATTGTTGTGTACGGCTAGGTACAAATTAGGGAAATAGGTAGTCCAGTTTAGTTTTAAATAATTAGTGTGACGTCATGCTCTCCGATACGTTCGCGCTGACCAGTTATAGCTGGCTCCGGGACCACGTTGAATTCTTTTTTGTCTCGACCAGTGGTCAGTGCGGACAGTGGTGTTTGTATAGAGTTAGTTTGTGTAGTGCTATTTCGGCTGGGACCGCCTGTAAGTTGTAAATTGTTTTTATTTTTACTTTCTTTAGTTCGTATTTGTATTAATTGTTTCTAGATCTACATCTATTGCTATAGTCTAGATGCAGACTGATTAGTGTAGTGGCATCACTGGCTAGTTAATTAGCCATGATTGCCTCTGATGGAGCCGGAAGCTCTGTAGACTTGGGTACCGGCACCCCTTTTAGCCATCCTTAATGATCCCCTTATTGTTTTTCTATTGTTTGTCTATTTGTAAATATTTTATTATTTTATGTCTTCTCAAAGTATTTTTATTAATATTATAATATTGTTAGGATAGCGGTTCTAACAAGTTGGCATGTTGCCGATTTTAATTTTTAATGTAGAAGATGGCTGCGTTCTACTCAACGCTCCATGATGGCGGCTTTGTTAAGCCAAATCTAGATTTATGTTTATTATTATCTGGCCCAACATGTGTTGTGGCGTAAGCTTCTAAGTAGGTATCATAATAATAATAATGTATGGCTTTTTATTAGCAAACTGGAGGTAATAGTACTTACCTCATGCATTTAGGTATGTGTATGTGCTAGACTAGGTCTAGTTCATTATTATTTTGTTTTATTATAAATTATTATGAATAATTATGTTTTATGTATTTGTAATTGCAGGCTATAATTCCTGCTTAGCTGCTACTGCTTAGCTGCTACTGCATAGCTGCATAGCTGTTGCTACTGCATAACTGCTTAGCTGCTATAATTTCTGCCTAACTGTCTGCCGCAGTTATTACTGTTGCCTTATAGCTGTTGTTTTACTTCTGCTGTACAGCTGTCATTATTTCTGTGTAGTAGCTTACGGGCTGTAGTCCTGCTAAATAGCTGCTTTATTTGTTAGGTTTAGTTCGGTATTGTTGATCAATCGTTTAGGAGTGTGTATATTTAGTTTTATTACTGTTGTTTTGGTTGGGTGTAAATAAAGTTTATATAAGTTCCTTTTATAATTTCAGTTTGTTATTTTATTTTTAGTTAGCTAGTTTAGTTTGATTGTGCTGTCTGGTTGCTTAGGCGACTCTAGCCCCTTGGTCACCATACCGAGGTGCACAGATTGGGCCCACCCAGTAGAGCTTCCACCTGCCTACTGTTATAAATGAATAAATGCTGAGCAGCAGATAACAAAAAGGCCTCACTCAGTAGCGCCACCCTGACCCGCTCACATATAGAAACACAAGTGAAATATTTATACATAAATAAATTCCTCTAAAATATACACGTCTGGTCGTGCACTGGTCTGTTGTTTGATGGTCCCGGGTTCATACCCTACCCACTGCGACCCCCGTCGTCTTGTGGGAGGTTTGAACCAGGAAGTCGATGATCTTCAACTCTGAAGTAACATCCGAAACATGTCAACCATTTTACAAACAAGCTTATTGCCTGCCTTTCACTACTTGAAAGTACGACAGCTTGGTTTTATCAGACTTTGTTCAGCTTTACACAACCCAAATCATCCGCCCAACTATTCTCATTGTTACATCAGAAACACACACTCACACTCCATAACAGTGAATGAGATCTTCACCCCATCCCCCCGCCGACCTTTCACCTCTACTAACCTATGTATTGTTATGGTGCAGTGACTATTTAATACCTAATACCCCAGGGCTGGATTAACATATACGCAACACAAGAATAGAGCCCCCCAAGAAATATTTATCACTGACATATAATGTCTGTACTTTAAAATAGACCCAAAGGGCCCCATATCTCAAACAGCTAAAGGCTTTTTCAAATTTAATTACAGTACTATTAAATATCCACATCTTTGATGTGTTGTGATGTGTGTGTGTGTGTGTGTGGTGTGTGTGTGTATTTTTGAGTTAGTTAAGTACTACGGCACATAATTTTCGCCCTGTAGGTTACGAATTATTTATTTTTTGTTGTTGTTGTTTTCTTGTGTACCTTACTATTGCTGGGTTGATTTGTTGAAGACTCAGGTTTATAAAACCAGAAAATAATTTAATGTCATCAAATCAATGATGGTATAGTAAATTAGGAATTAAAACTCTGTGTGTGTAAGAAAGAGGGTGTGTGTGTAAGATAGGGCGTACATGAGTGTGTGTGCGAGAGAGACGGGACGTGTATGCGTGTGTGTGTGAGAGAGACAGAGAGGAAGCGTATCCGTGTGTGTTTGTGTATCAATGACACCCTGTAGGTTCTTACACTTGTAGGTTTGCACACATTTCAAATTTCGCGTCTTTCTATTTTCTTTAGAGTAATAAAATCCCAAAAGTTTTTTAAAAGATTATAATTACTCTAAACTGAAACTAACTTATAAACGCTTCAAGTACTTCATACGCTGCAAACTATTATATGGTCAGAAATAATTTAAAGTTAAAAGGATACTATTGTGTTGTGTTTTTTTTTAAACCCATGACTGAGTCTCAGGCAAGTAATGAAAAAAAAAAAAGAACCTAAACAACTTAGGCTGCATCTATTTAGTCCTCAGCGTTTGCTTGACCTTGTCTGTGAGTGTGTGTTCTAAAAATAGCAGATTAAAAAAAAAAACAATTTCTTTATGATTTATTCAAGTTTGGGCCAGCGTGACATCTAATATCTCAATGATTTGATAGATACGATTACATCTTTCGTGGGCATAGCAAAATAAACATGAATTTTAAAAACCAGGAACGGTTCACGCGTACTGTTAACTCTTGACCTATTTTCTTTTCTAAGTTTCCTGGAAATCTTTTTGTGAAATACAAAAATATACTGCTCTACGTTTTCTGTCTAGAGAAATCTAGACCTCAGGGTTCATGCTGTTTCTGTCTATAGAAATCTAGACCTCAGGGTCCATGCTGTTTCTGTCTATAGAAATCTAGACCTCAGGGTCCATGCTGTTTCTATCTTATCTTCTTATCTTATATAATACAGACGTTACTTCAAAAAAGAAGATGATTACGTCCTACGCGTCATGCATTTAGTCATGCATATTAACCAATGACTTAAATTCTGCCAAGTCACTTGTTTTTCTGGCTTGCTCAGGCAACCCATTCCATGCTCTAATAGCACTAGGGAAGAAGGAGTATTTGTACAAATTTGTCCTAGCATATGGGACGAGGAATGTGCCTTTATTTTTGTGTCTTTCAGAGTATTTTATTAAATTTTGTTTTTGTATTTGAAGATTATGGTTCAATGTTTTATGTATAATTGCTACTTTACTTTTGAGTCTTCTGTCCTGAAGGCTTTCTAAATTTAGTGATTTTACTAATGGTGTTACCCTAGTCAAATGTGAATATTCGTTTGTTATGAATCTCACTGCTCTATTTTGTGTTTGTTCCAGTTTCTTAATGTTTTCTTGAGTTGAGGGGTCCCAAACGGTGGATGCATATTCTATTATTGGCCTAACCAAGGTTAAGTAACATTTTAGTTTTATGTTCTTATTTGATTTATAGAAATTTCTTTTAATAAACCCTAATGCTTTGTTTGATTTTTTTATAGTTTCATCAATATGTGGATTCCATGACAGTTTTTCATTTATTATAACACCTAGGTATTTTGCGTTTTTGGTCTGTGTTACTGGTTTGCCATGAATAAGATAAGTGGAATTAATTTGTTTTAGTTTTTTTGTTACTCTTAACAACTGACATTTTTCTGGGTGGAAAGACATGCTCCAATTTGATTCCCATTTCTGTAATTCATCTAATTCTCTTTGTAAAATATCTGTGTCTTGTATTGTTTTTATTGTTCTATATATTATGCAATCGTCTGCAAATAATCTGACTTTTGTTCCCGAACTAATGCAATTTGGTAAATCATTTATGTAAATTAAAAATAGTAGTGGACCCAAGACTGTTCCTTGAGGTACACCTGAGTTTACTGTTATTGGTGTTGATTTAGAGCCATTTATTATTACAGTTTGTTCTCTCCCTATCAGAAAATCTTTAATCCACTGAAGCAGTGGACCGTTAATGCCGAAATATTTTAATTTTTTAAGCAAACTATGGTGGTGAACTTTGTCAAAAGCCTTGGAAAAATCTAGTAAGATAGCAACTATTTGTTCACTATTATCTAAACCTTTTGAAAAATCATCAATTAGTCCTATTAGTTGTGTTTCACATGATCTATATTTCCTAAAGCCATGTTGGTATGGGGTGAGGACATTATGTTTGTCTAAGTGGTTTATGATATTGCTACATATTATGTGTTCTAGTATTTTACATGTGATGCTGGTAAGTGATACTGGTCTGTAGTTTCCTGAATCAGATTTTTCTCCTTTTTTAAATAGGGGTGTGACATTAGCTTCTTTCCAGTCCTTTGGTACTCTGCCCTGGTTAAGCGATGCTTGAAAGAGTATTTTGAACACTGGGGCTAGCTCATTGCTTAGTTCTTTGAGTAATCTAGCTGGAATACCATCAGGTCCAGACGCTTTATTTGGTTTGGTGTTGGCTAATAGTTTTTGAATTCCATTTTCTTGTACTACTAAATCTTCTATGTTGTCTACTTGGTTCAAATTAAGAAATATGTCTTTGTCTCCTGGGGCTGAGAATGCTGATGCAAAGTATTTGTTTAGGATGTTTGCTTTAGTTTCATTATCATTATGTATTATGTTATATTCATCTTTTAATGGCGCTATGCCTGTTGTTTCCATTTTCTTAGACTTAATGTATGACCATAGGTTTTTGTTGTTATCTTTAGATATTACATTGTTTATGTATTCACTCTGCAGCTGTCTGCTTACTTTTTGGGTTAGGTGTTTAATTTTTATATACTTTTTGTAAACTCTTTCTGCCTTGGTTGCTTTAAATTTTCTATATAGGTTTTCCTTCTGTTTACAAAGCTTCTTTAGTCTATTATTAAACCAGCATTTATTTATTTTGTTTGATGTGTATTTAGTTGGTATATGATTTTCTATAATGCTTTTAAGATGGTTTTTAATGAAATTCCAGAGGTCATCGACTGGTTGGTTAATGTCTTTTTCTAATAAGAATGTTTGTTGAAAGTTTAATGCAGCTTGGTGTAGTTGTGTTAGGTTACATTTATTCCAGAGTAAGATTTTTCTTTTGGTTTTTGTATTGGCTACTGCTTTTATCTGACTGTGTATTTTTATGATCTCATGGTCTGATAGACCAGGGATAATATCATAATCAACTACTAATCCAGGTCTGTTGGTTAAGAAGAGATCTAATGTGTTGTTTAATCTAGTTGGCTTTTTAATGATTTGATCTAAACTTAGGTTGTGTAAAGTTTCTATGAAAAGTTCATTTATGTCCTTAAGGTTTTGGTGTTTATCTATGGTTAGTGTTTTCCAATTTATATCAGGTAGGTTGAAGTCACCCATAATCCAAAAAACTGCATTTTTATTTGTCTCTTTAAGTGTAGTAATCTGATTACATAGTTCCTGCATGTATTCTAAACTAGAATTTGGTGGTCTGTAAATGCTGCCTATTATAAGGGATGTTGAGGTGGTATTAATTTTACAAAATGTAGATTCTATGTTTTTTGAGTTAGGTAAGGTAATTTCTTCTGCTATAAGAGTGTTTTTTATTGCTAAAAGAACTCCTCCATGATTATCAGCCCTATCTTTTCTAAAAATTTCATAATTACTATTGAAAATTTCTGCATTATAAATTTCAGGATGTAGCCAAGTTTCTGTTTCTGCAATTATGTCTGGTTTCTCACATTCTAATGTGAGAAATCTAGACCTCAGGGTCCATGCTGTTTCTGTCTATAGAAATCTAGACCTCAGGGTCCATGCTGTTTCTATCTAGAGAAATCTAGACCTCAGGGTCCATGCTGTTTCTGTCTATAGAAATCTAGACCTCAGGGTCCATGCTGTTTTTGTCTATAGAAATCTAGACCTCAGGGTCCATGCTGTTTCTATCTAGAGAAATCTAGACCTCAGGGTCCATGCTGTTTCTGTCTATAGAAATCTAGACCTCAGGGTCCATGCTGTTTCTGTCTATAGAAATCTAGACCTCAGGGTCCATGCTGTTTCTATCTAGAGAAATCTAGACCTCAGGGTCCATGCTGTTTCTGTCTATAGAAATCTAGACCTCAGGGTCCATGCTGTTTCTATCTAGAGAAATCTAGACCTCAGGGTCCATGCTGTTTCTATCTAGAGAAATCTAGACCTCAGGGTCCATGCTGTTTTTGTCTATAGAAATCTAGACCTCAGGGTCCATGCTGTTTCTATCTATAGAAATCTAGACCTCAGGGTCCATGCTGTTTCTGTCTATAGAAATCTAGACCTCAGGGTCCATGCTGTTTCTATCTATAGAAATCTAGACCTCAGGGTCCATGCTGTTTCTATCTAGAGAAATCTAGACCTCAGGGTCCATGCTGTTTCTGTCTAGAGAAATCTAGACCTCAGGGTCCATGCTGTTTCTGTCTAGTTTGTTGTTGTTTTTTTTCTTGCTGCCTTCCTAGATTTACATGAAATGTAACCGAATCATTGAGAAAAAATAGAGAGTCTGTAGGAGAACTGCACTTTCAAATACATATATATTGTTATATACAAGTATCATGAACTTTAAATTTAAAATAAATGGCTATGCAAAGTGGCCTCCGAGTTTACTAAATAGCCTTGACATTGGCAGAATTAGCTGGCACAAATGTCTAGGAATGATATCTTAATCTGCAGACGACGCGGACTGTGTGCTCCACCCTTTGGCCAGATTTTTAAAACATTTTTCGGGCAGATGTAGATATCTAGATGTAGATCTAAAATAATCTAAATATAAACTCCATTTTAAACAATAGGCGTTTCCTTCTCTAGATCCAGAATTTTTAAAATTTGAGAATATAAAATAAATACTTTTTAGAATCACAAAGCCTCTATTAAGCGTGATTGTATCAATTAGTATTGGATCAGTCGTGTAAATAAATATGTAATAGATCTAGACTACCAATAATAAATCGTTGCGCTTACAAATATTTTTACCATTTGTTTTTGATTAGCCGAATTTGATGATTTTAGTTTTCTCCATACGCTATGACCTTATCACTTGTCTGGACCAGATGGGAAATATGTGGAGGGAGACAGAAGGGGGTATCTGGGGGAATATTACCTTCATCGTTTTTTAAATCCATTTATAAAATAAAAAATTGAGAGACATGGATTCGAACTCTAGAGATCTAGCCTTCTCAAGTAAACAATCTGACCAGAGAAGTGATTTTGATAATAGAAGGTTTTATAGTTACCTATTGTTAGCTTCAAACTTTAAAGCGGCGACCTACAAAGTAAAAGTGGGCTAATTCAACTTAGACCACCATATCAGTCAAGAAAATTTTTTTTCCCTTGTTCGATACCAAACAAGATAAATAATTACCAATAGTTAATTAACTAATTGTTTTTTTTAATTGATTCTTGTGTTGTCAGGTAAAAGAAATAATTGTGAAAAATGTCAGCTTGATCCGAGATTGGGTGTGGGAGAAATAACGTGTACAAACCATTTTACCAGACAGACAAACAGAATGAGTTGATATAAGCTTTGTGAAAATCTCACTAGTTTTATAGAGATATCTCTCTAATTATAATTAATAACATATTTAACAATTATATAATCCCACCACACTGTCTTCAGATGGAGGGGGGGAAATGTTGCAGGTTTCCCTCTAAACAAAGCCCCTCCCTCTTTCAACTACAATGGAGCGCCCTCCTACAAAGTAAAGCACACTATCCAGGGCCGCCGAGTTTGATAGTGTCCAGGGTTCTAAATTTTCATAAGTGAATGATGAATGTGAGAGATGGTGAGGACCACCTTTATCTCTATTCACCAATAAATAAAGGACTAATAAAAAAAATACTTTAAAAAAAAAGACAATTCTACCTTTATACATCTAACCAACCTTTGTAAGACCGATTATTTTGATGGATATAACTAATGAATGGTAGATTTAAACAATTAAACAATTTTAACCCATTTCTATTTCGCCCCCCCCCCCCCCGAAAAAAAATTCTGGTTAAGCGTTTGTATAAAGCTAATCGGAGATTATACAAGTCTTATGCTAGGCCTATAAGATCCTGACTTAGAAGACGGAGTTTATACAAGTCTTATGCTAGGCCTATAAGATCCTGACTTAGAAGACGGTGTTTATACAAGTCTTATGCTAGGCCTATAAGATCCTGACTTAGAAGACGGAGTTTATACAAGTCTTATGCTAGGCCTATAAGATCCTGACTTAGAAGACGGAGTTTATACAAGTCTTATGCTAGGCCTATAAGATCCTGACTTAGAAGACGGTGTTTATACAAGTCTTATGCTAGGCCTATAAGATCCTGACTTAGAAGACGGTGTTTATACAAGTCTTATGCTAGGCCTATAAGATCCTGACTTAGAAGACGGAGTTTATACAAGTCTTATGCTAGGCCTATAAGATCCTGACTTAGAAGACGGAGTTTATACAAGTCTTATGCTAGGCCTATAAGATCCTGACTTAGAAGACGGAGTTTATACAAGTCTTATGTTAGGCCTATAAGATCCTGACTTAGAAGACGGAGTTTATACAAGTCTTATGTTAGGCCTATAAGATCCTGACTTAGAAGACGGAGTTTATACAAGTCTTATGCTAGGCCTATAAGATCCTGACTTAGAAGACGGAGTTTATACAAGTCTTATGTTAGGCCTATAAGATCCTGACTTAGAAGACGGAGTTTATACAAGTCTTATGCTAGGCCTATAAGATCCTGACTTAGAAGACGGAGTTTATACAAGTCTTATGCTAGGCCTATAAGATCCTGACTTAGAAGACGGAGTTTATACAAGTCTTATGTTAGGCCTATAAGATCCTGACTTAGAAGACGGAGTTTATACAAGTCTTATGCTAGGCCTATAAGATCCTGACTTAGAAGACGGTGTTTATACAAGTCTTATGTTAGGCCTATAAGATCCTGACTTAGAAGACGGTGTTTATACAAGTCTTATGCTAGGCCTATAAGATCCTGACTTAGAAGACGGTGTTTATACAAGTCTTATGCTAGGCCTATAAGATCCTGACTTAGAAGACGGAGTTTATACAAGTCTTATGCTAGGCCTATAAGATCCTGACTTAGAAGACGGTGTTTATACAAGGCTAGGCCTATAAGATCCTGACTTAGAAGACGGTGTTTATACAAGTCTTATGCTAGGCCTATAAGATCCTGACTTAGAAGACGGAGTTTATACAAGTCTTATGCTAGGCCTATAAGATCCTGACTTAGAAGACGGTGTTTATACAAGCCTTATGCTAGGCCTATAAGATCCTGACTTAGAAGACGGTGTTTATACAAGTCTTATGCTAGGCCTATAAGATTCTTCCTTAGAAGACGGTGTGCAAAATGTTCCTGAACGTCTATTCATTTTGAAACTATTAAATATTAAGACTGTTCAGGTTCCCTGACAATATAGCGCGGACAAAGTAGCGCGGACAAAATAGCGCCGACAAAATAGCACCGAGAAAATAGCACCGAGAAAATAGCGCAAAAAAAATAATATTTTAGTCATTTTGAAAGAAATACTTTAGATATCGTAAAATATGAATAGAGTCAATATTTTTTTTTATTTCAATGTTATTATTATTTTTGCAAGAAACACTTTAGATATCTTAAAATATCTAAATTATGTAAACATTATGCAAGAATTAAAATAATCCACAGGTGAGGATCTCAAAATATTACTATAACATTTATTTATATTCCAAAAGTGCACTTCAAAAACTCGCAAAGATACTTCCATACTTATCAGTTTTACACACACACACACAAAACCTTTACAAAGTTAAATTTTTTGTTATGTCACGTAGAAACGCCATCAGTGACTAGTTTCCGTACATTAGAAGCATAGCTGCAAGACGTTTGGTTAAGTTAGAGGTACTTTGTCTTGCTTGCAGCTTTACTTCGTTCTCCAGCATTGTACTTCAGAATGTTGTTCTCAGTGTTCTCTTGTTCTCTAAGGAAATAAGACTTCTAGACATTGGGGTGATGGCCGTCAATGGACAGCTGAAATGCATGATGCCATCTCTCCACTGAATTGTCTGTTCGTGGTGCATTGTCCTGCACTCAATCTCTCAACACTTTTAGTGATGCCACGTTCCTCCCTCAAAAGCTACGGTCTGCGGGCTTTTTCAATGCACGGACCAAAGGTTTGGAACTCACTCCCCATTGGTCTCAGACAGACAACATGCTACACTACTTTCAAGAAGAACATTAAGACCTACTTGTTTAAAACTTTTTTAGATTAATTGTTATTTTAGATGTCGTGTTTGTGTTAGTTATGTTATGACAGCGTCTTGAGCCTACATTTTGTTGGTTAACAACGCTTTATAAATGCAATTATTATTATTATTATTATCTCTATCGGAAATCTTGGAGTCACTCTGCGGTTTCGTCTCTGGCAACCAATATAGTTGCCCTCCAAATAGTCATACAAAATCCCTACATCTAGCGAGAATCATTTGCTTCATCGAAGGTAGTTTGTACATCAGCAGGTGGAACAAATGAGGGTAAACAAACATTTCGCCAGATAAGAAAAGTGATCGCCAGCTTAACTAATCCTGACACACCCTAAGATTGCCAATGTTGCCTGGTTTGATCAAAGAGAGATGACCCAGATAATCAAGATTTCGGATTATACTGTAACACACATGTATACACATAATCATATGCCTAAACATTTCAAAATCATATTTTGTTGAGCAAGTTATGCAAATTTATACATTTGGTGAACAAAGAATTAGAGAATAAATAAGAGAAAATGAGAACTTTCTTTCTCTGCAAATATGGCATTCGCTTGGATCTATTCACATGAAGAAGATATGGCCCTCAACGAAAAATGCTGCCCAGGACCTTTATTTAAGGACCTTCATTTACTAAAATCCGGTATTTTTAAACTTTACTTACTTAGGCTTAGGTCCTCCCGCGCCGTTGGGCGCATTGGGCGGCAAGCTGTCTCCATAAAGATCTGTCATCGGTAACGTCTGAAGCCTCCTCCCACATGGTGTCCACTGTTCTGAGGTCCTCCATGAAGGTGTGTCGCCAAGTAATACGAGGACGTCCCTGTTTGCGCTTTCCTCGTATTGGCTTCCATGTTATCGCAACTCTTGGTGTGCGTAGTTCATTTTGACGTAGAACATGTCCCGCAAACCTCATGCGACGCTCTGTCACAACCTCACGAAGTGTTCGACTCCCAGTTCGGCAAAGAACTTCTTTGTTTGAGACCCGATCTGTGTAACTGACTCCCAAAATCCGTCTCAGCCATTTTTTGTTGAGCCACATTTAGTCTTTTCTCAATTTTGACACATGACTTCCATGTCTCACATGCATATGTAGCATACATATACACATCATACATATTAGTCCGCGCTATTTTGTCTTGCGCTGTTTTGTCGGGAAATTTCGCGCTATCTTATCGGCTCTATTTTGTCTTGCGCTGTTTTGTCGGGAAATTTCGCGCTATCTTATCGGCTCTATTTTGTCTTGCGCTGTTTTGTCGGGAAATTTCGCGCTATCTTATCAGCGCTATTTTGTCTTGCGCTGTTTTGTCGGGAAATTTCGCGCTATCTTATCGGCGCTATTTTGTCCGCACTATTTTGTCGGGTTACCGACTGTTCAAGATAAAGTTTGTCTATACCTCAAGCCAAATTCAAATTTTTTTTTTCTTATTTTACTTTGAAAAATCATAACGCAAAATTAAAGTTTCACCAGTGTGGCTAACTTGCTAGTAATATTTTAGCCAAAAATTCAAATCAAGTGTAAAATTTCTAGGAAAATCGTTAGAGCCTTTTTCGAGTACCGTGTCTATCCAGATTCCATTTTCCATGAATTTCAAAGCTGAATAGAGGAATTGCAAAAATAAGAAATAAAGAAGAAGATAAACTAGATATTTCCCTTAGTAATTAAAAAAAAAAAACATCTGGATTTGTGTAGGTCAAGAAGCATTGAATCTAAGCATTAGAAATTCCTCAGATTTTCTGTCGCTGACCATTGGTTGGTACTGAATGTCATGGCTTTCCATTAATTGTAGATCGAGAACATTGATGGCGGTGGGTGGACCATAAAACTGAATGCTACATAGCATTTCTGCCTCCCCCACCCCATCTTTTTTGTATTTCTTTTATATCTAACTCTAAAGTATAGATCTTTATTAAAAGAAAAAACTATTTAAAAATTAGGGCACGACTCTTATCCATTCTTAGGCGAATGATGGCGGCAGATGACTAAAAGGGGGAATAATTAAGCCGAGTGCTTAAATTATGAGTACATGTTTATGTGTTTTTGACGTCCTGTTGGTGGGAGATAACTGTTGTTTATGAACTGATAACACAAAATCTTGTACTCAGCATGACGCCAGGTGATGGATGTAGTAGTGGTGTCTTCATAACTTGTCTTTCACCCATTCACCACAGAGCAACTCAAAGAAGTAACTCCAATGGACCTCATTCACCAATCGTAAACAAACAACATTTAGCCACGTGATTCTATATATCTTCTATACAAGTTAAGTAATCCATAAAGGCTGTCACGTGATACGTATTTTTCATTGTTTTGTCAATATTATGACGTGGCTAA
This sequence comes from Biomphalaria sudanica, assembly GCA_036873155.1. Classification (NCBI taxonomy): domain Eukaryota; kingdom Metazoa; phylum Mollusca; class Gastropoda; family Planorbidae; genus Biomphalaria; species Biomphalaria sudanica. Next base: position 82,599 of record JAZGLO010004735.1, read on the forward strand.
ATGTGTTTATTTACGATTGGGGAATGAGGTCCATTCCTTGTGAAGCAAAAAATACAGACTCCTTTTATTATAATACACCGGTAAAGTCACATTCGGAGTGGGCGAAACCTTCAAGGTGGACTCGGTTATCGAAAACGGCTTTAAAGATTTTCCTAGAAATTGGAGAGCTGCTGCATATCGTTGGGAAAAGAATTACTAGCTCATTGGCCTCACTAGGAAAACTCTAGCTAGACCGTTATAATTGTTTAAATTATAAAACGAAATTAATTTAAATGTAGCTAGAAGACTAAAAAACAACTTATCTTGAACAGACTATAGGTCTTCGTGTATTTCCGCATATAGGTCCTATACATTCAAGAGTTTAATAAATTAATGTTCAGGAACAGTCTGCGCATCGACTTCCAAGTCTAGATCTAAAGGCCTATCATTCAACTATCATAAAGTGTATTAAATGTATACATTCGCTTAACCGGGACATTTTTTCTCATGGATGGGGTGGGTGGGAACCAGAATGGGGAAATGGTCCGAGTAAATGTTGTATTTTTTCTTACATCTATTAGTTATTAAGAGCCAAATAAACGCTCTATTAGTCTTATAAAGAAGTTTGTTTTTTTCTTTCTCTCCCTATATATATATATTTATTTATATATATATTTATTTATTTATTTATTTATTTTTATTTATTTACTTATTTATTTATTTATATATTTATTTATTTATTTATTTCTTGCTTGATAAAATAGAGATCTACGTCATTGTAAAAAGTCTAGGTATTTCGATCATCATACTTATTCCAATATAAACTCTCACACGCTCTAGCCATACGATCACACATTAATTATTTCAGTCTGTGAGTCTGTCATTAATGGTCCACCCTTATACTAGTCACTTAGGTCAGATACACATATATTATGTCTGATATCAGTGCTGTTACATCTCTCTTCTTAAAAACACAAAATCTATCAAACTTACACGATGTTAACTCAAATCAAAACTCAAACAATATTCTGTATGCAAGTTGAATCATTTGCTAAATTCTAGAAATCAGTCTTAAATCTTTAAAAACATACATTTTTCTTTTACATCGTAAAATGTATTCACAAATCAACTAGGCTTTCCTAATATAATTATCTAATAGTCCAGTTATTTAGTTGACGGTGGAGGTGTTACATACAGTTGAACGGCAAAACATTAGAAGAAGTTGAATCCTTTAAATACCTTGGGTAACGCCTCACAAGAGATGGAGGATCAATGAAAGAGACAAGCCCGCCTAAGCATGGCATCCGCTGCCAAGAGTAAACTAGAAAATCTGGAAGAGTGACATCAGCTTCCAAGTCAAATTAAAGCTGCATCTTTATATGGTTGTGAAAGCTGGACACTGTGGCCGAAAGAAGAATCCAAGCCCTCCAGAATAAAGGCAATAGAGAAATTCAATCAGATACCAGGAAAAGAAGACATTATTATTATTATTTTTTTTAAATAGGAAACCTCAGAATTTGCGCTATTCAATTTTAGCTTTATCATCATAGAAATCCTTGGGCCTTTTTTCTTTGCCTCTCTTTTGGGCTTTATATGCCTCTTTTAGGGGCCCTCTTGCCTCTTTTGTGGGCTTTTTTTTTCATTTTTTTTTATTATATAGTTTTTTATTTGTGAGTTCTCATAATTTACAAACTTTTTTAATGACAACTTACGACTAAAGAAATTGCAGCCATGAAATATTTCTTTGAATTGTATTCTCACTTTCATAGGTTTTGATTATTTGAATATTTTTTTATTTTTTTGTCAATTTGACTTTGTAGCACTGGTGCTTTATAGCAAAAAAAAATCTATCAGTGATGGTCTATCAGTGATGTTCTATCAGTGATGTTCTATCAGTGATGTTGTATCAGTGATGTTCTATCAGTGATGTTCTATCAGTGATGTTCTATCAGTGATGTTGTATCAGTGATGTTCTATCAGTGATGTTCTATCAGTGATGTTCTATCAGTAGAATGCTTTCTTCCAGGTGTTTCGTGAGTTTCTTCATTGGAAGTTCTATAGATGGATGCCATCTTCTGACTGCAAACATTCGAAAGTGTCGCTATGCATGTTTCTAAATGCCTGACCACTTGAATGGAGAGCGTACATTCTAAATGTCATTCTCAATCATTTCTTATTCGTAGACTGCTTACAACTTGAACGGCTAAGCCTGGTTACACCAAGGAGCCTTACCGTGCCATTGTCATGTTGCACCCTCCCATTTAATATATCATCTTTCTTCTTCTATGAATGTTTGTGTCTCTATGTGGAGTACATTCATTTCACTTCTGACACCATGTAAAAATAATGTCTTCGTGGTGTTTGCTCCGACTGTATCTGCTCACAGCAATATAAAAGAACAATAAAAGATAAGTCTTTTGTAAGTCTACAATAGTCTACATGGTTCTAATACACTAGTCACTAAGCACCATATGATCTAACAGACTTTGCTATAAATAAGTAGGTAGTCCATTCAGTCTCTCAGGAATGGTCCTACATGGCCCCAAACTACAGGTCACTAAAGTCAGTGCTGGTATTATTAAGTGGACGACCTGGACAGGATATTCGTGAAGATCACCGTCTTCAAATTCCAAACACATTAATCTAAAACAGGGGTTTTCAACCTGGGGGGTCGCGACCCCTTGAGGGGTCGGTTGACGATTTGTCAGGGGTCGCCTAAGACCATCGAAAATATGGATTGTATTTTGTGTATTTTTCTATTGCTGTATGTGGGGGGGGGGGGGTCGCGGCAGAGTGGAGGATAGTAAAAAGGGGTCGCCGAGCTTAAAAGGTTGAGAACCGCTAATCTAAAAGTATGTCAATTTTAAGGAGAAAGAAATAGAGGTGTAAATAGAGTTCTTTGTACAGTCAATTTCATTTCTTCTTATTTTCTTATATTTAAAATACATATATTTTTTTAAAGATATATTTATTAAATGTGGAGGCTCTCCTATAGGGTGAGGCCTTCGGAGGCCGCACAGTCTTTCAATACTGTATACCCGCATATCCGGCCCTGGAACGGGGTAGGGCTTAAAAAACGTTTGTGTTAACGTGAAGACCAAATCCCATCCCAAAATGTCCTTCACATTGCTTTGATCCAGGAATCGCGTACTGCCAATGAGGTTTTAGCTTTGAAGCGGAGGTTTGAAACATGAAGAGACCATCCCTTAAGTCAAGAGTCACGTGACCCATGCGGTCAAGTGATTTGTGAGGAATAGAAGACCTTTATCAAGACAATTGATATACTGCAAATCATAAAGAACACGACAGAAACATGACAGAAATATGAAAGAAATACGACAGAAATACAACTGAAATCAAACAGAAATACGACAGATATACGACAGAAATACGACAGATATACGAAAGAAATACGACAGATATACGAAAGAAATACGACTGATATACGAAAGAAATACGACAGATATACGACAGAAATACGACAGATATACGAAAGAAATACTACAGATATACGACAGAAATACGACAGCTACGAAAGAAATACGACTGATATACAACAGAAATACGACAGAAACACGACAGTAATTAGTTAGCTTAATGAAATGCGATCTTCCTCTTTTTAATGCGAAGTTTCTTTTCTGTATTACATTTTTTCCCTATTACTCTATCTTCCCATCTCTCTCTCTCTCTCTCTATTTTCTTATGTATTTATATTTTTCTATATATCAATGTATTCTTGTTTCTCTCTCTCTCTCTCTCTCTCTCTCTCTCTTTCTCTCTCTCTATTTTCTTATGTATTTATATTTTTCTATATATCAATGTATTCTTGTTTCTCTCTCTCTCTCTCTCTCTCTCTCTCTCTCTCTCTCTCTGAGAACAATAGACGCATTCACAAACTAAGATTTTCTTGGTTAATATTGTTGTAACAATAACAAACAGAAGGAAATATGAGAGAGAGAGAGAGAGAGAGAAAGACAGACATGGATAAATAGAATGATTGGAATTGGGAAAGACAGGAAACAAATGTGACGTCATTAAGTTTTTAGGTTAGTATTTGGGAGATGGAAGTTCAAGCGTCACCCTCCCACCCCCGCTTTAATCCTTTATTCCAGTGTTTCCCAAACTGTGGTCCGCGGAACCCTATTCTTCCTCGAGGCCTGAATTGGTGTTCCACAAACTACTGGAATAATTAACTAGTAGGCCACCACGTAAATTAATCTCTCTAAAAAAAAAAAAAGCAAAGTGTTCCGCTAAATACCCAGAATGTGCCAAGTGTTCCGCTAAATACTCAGAATGTGCGAAATGTTCCGCTAAATACTCAGAATGTGCCAAGTGTTCCGCTAAATACTCAGAATGTGCCAAGTGTTCCGCTAAATACTCAGAATGTGCCAAGTGTTCCGCTAAATACTCAGAATGTGCCAAGTGTTCCGCTAAATACTCAGAATGTGCCAAGTGTTCCGCTAAATACTCAGAATGTGCCAAGTGTTCCGCTAAATACTCAGAATGTGCCAAGTGTTCCGCTAAATACTCAGAATGTGCCAAGTGTTCCGCTAAATACTCAGAATGTGCCAAGTGTTCCGCTAAATACTCAGAATGTGCCAAGTGTTCCGCTAAATACTCAGAATGTGCCAAGTGTTCCACTAAATACTCAGAATGTGCCAAGTGTTCCACTAAATACTCAGAATGTGCAAAGTGTTCCACTAAATACTCAGAATGTGCCAAGTGTTCCACTAAATACTCAGAATGTGCCAAGTGTTCCGCTAAATACTCAGAATGTGCCAAGTGTTCCACTAAATACTCAGAATGTGCCAAGTGTTCCACTAAATACTCAGAATGTGCCAAGTGTTCCACTAAATACTCAGAATGTGCCAAGTGTTCCACTAAATACTCAGAATGTGCCAAGTGTTCCGCTAAATACTCAGAATGTGTGAAGTGTTCCGCTAAATACTCAGAATGTGCCAAGTGTTCCGCTAAATACTCAGAATGTGCCAAGTGTTCCGCTAAATACTCAGAATGTGTGAAGTGTTCCGCTAAATACTCAGAATGTGCCAAGTGTTCCGCTAAATACTCAGAATGTGCCAAGTGTTCCACTAAATACTCAGAATGTGCCAAGTGTTCCTTTAAGAAAAAAGTTTGGGAAACACTGGCTTGTTCTACGCCCGAGTAACTGCTACAATGACTAGCCACAAGATCCTTAACCTAACCGCCTCCCTACAACTCCCTCTCTCTCTCTCTTCTCTCCCTTCTCTCTTTCTCTCTCACACACACACAAGTTTCATTGCTGTAGCGTTGGATTGATTACAATAAACACACCAAACTACAACAGCTGAGCTCAAACATAAAAGAACAAAAAAAAAAAAAAAGGTCCGTGTTGAGGATTAAGTCCAAGTGTTTCCTACATACTATGACTCAGACTGGACCTGACATAAGATGTAGAGGGGTGGAGGATGGGGGATAGGGGTCATGTTTATATGTGACCTTCAGCAGAACTAAGTTAATGTAGTTTACACTATACGGGGGTTACCCAGTGGCGTTCAATGCTTTTGTCTTTATTCAGGAACCAAACTTTTGCAGAAACCAATAGTACAGTCTTCCTCTACATAGTCACATTATACCATCACTGAGAACAAAACATCAATGTAGCTTCATGACAATATCGGGAAAAATTTTCTGTAAGATAAGATAAGATAAGATAAGGTAAGAAAATCAATATAGCCACTCGGTAGAACAACTGCTCATCGTGGTTGGAGCGGTTGGGCTATCGTTCGGTCATCTCTCTGGTCCAAGGTTCATGCCCTGTCCTCTTCCATGCCACCCCACCCCGTGGTCATTCGGGAGGTTTGAACTAGGAAGTAGAATATCTCTGAAGGCATATCCGAAAAATGTGAAACTTCAAGTTAAGGCTCATCAAAGTATATGAAAATTAAAAAAAAAAAAAGAAAGCTTGTGATTCGAACTTACAATGAATTTTTTGTTTGTTTTGTACATGAGCTCTATATTATAATTTTATATATTTTATATATCTATTCTACATAAGCGAAAATAGCACTGATCCATCTTGAGATCTCTTAAACTATCGTTAGCTAACGAGCCCCCTCCTGCCCCGAATCATCCTGGTTTGGGCGCCAGTCACTAGCCTTTGCCCCTTCTATTGTAGGTGTAAGGCTGTAGGCAGTTTCGCCGGGCGCACAATCTGAGCCATACGTGGAGGCCGGGAATCAGCATCTTTTGCCTAGTGACCTAGCGGATTTCACGATTTAACGACTTAAAGTTTATATCTATTTATATTTTTTTGTCCACTTGTGAGAAAACATGGGCCTCGATTCTTGAACACGGAAAATGGCCAGCTCATCTACCACCAAAGCGAAAGCGACCTTGACATGCGATATATGTGGACGGGAGCGTTTCTCCAAAATAGGGCTCCACAGCCACATGAAAAAGTGTTCGAGATGAACCATAGTCGTTTTACGATTGAAGGAGACCAATGATGTCCACTTGTGGTCCAGAGAACAAGCACTATTATGACATGTTAATTTGCTTTAAGCCAATTTTAAAGAGGGCATCATAAGATGTATTATACAAAGAAATGAAAACATAAAGCATTTTCGTAACCATATTTAGAAATCTAATCTCTGGACTTAGTTATCTGAACCTAGTCGCTTACGCCTCTTTAAACTATTACTGTGAATTAGTACTGATGTCTGAAAATTGATATATATCTTATATTATAAAGTAGAATGTGAGGCGTATGTATGTATGTATGTATGTTACTTATAGACATCAAAACCGCTTGACCAATCTTGATAAAACAAGGCAGAAATGTTCCTTGGGTACTAACTTAGACCGTAGTGTATGTATTGTAGCCCTAAAACAAACTTAAGACCCTCAAAAAAAATAAAGTTGTCCGATTCTATTACAGCTATAGTATTTTATGGATCTAGGCCATGGTTAACAATGTTGACATAAGAAAAGATCGAAAGGATTTAGACCTAGATCTAATTTTAAGAAATACGATTTGCGCGCATAGTTTTTTTACTTTGACACATGAAAATACAAAAGAAGATCCATTGATTTCATTATGTAATAAAATTAACCATAAATTGTGTGTTTCAAAAGCATTTTTTACATAAATTAGTTCCTGATATCTGTGACTACAGATTTCCTGGCGAACATTCTTTCATTAGAAATTATCAATTGGTTACACATTAACACATCTCTCTACTGAGTCTATTCCTAGGTCTAGGTCTAAAACTCTTATTGAACTCTAAGATGATAAAACTTCTTTTCGCAAAGATAGTTTTGTGCTTTAACACATAAACAAACTAATTACTAATTGTCCATTCATTTGATATTTTAATCAATTTAACATTCACATTTGTTTTTCTATAGCATTTTTAATACATTCGTTCGCTGTTCGCTAAAGTTGCGTAGCCTTGTTAAAATAGGCCTATATTCATTCATGAAAAAAGTTCACGCATGCGCAACACAGAATGAACTCTATAAAAGCCAATTTTTAAATCTAGATTAGTTTAGATTTAGATCTATGTCTACCTCAAGATCTACTTTATACTTTAACACATGAACATACAAAATTAAGTCTATTCATCTCAAATTTTAATCAAATATAGGTAGGCCTACAAGCAAATGTTTTAATTTGAAAAATGGATTTAAGCCTGTTAGCTATTTTTATTTGATAGCTTCATTCACACTATTTTTACATTGACATATTCGCTTTACTTATTACATTATTATTTCGTTTAATTGTGACTATATCGACAGTAATAAAGACCCGCGGGTAGCGGGCAACATATGTCTAGTATATATATATATATATATATATATACAGGCATAGCGCCATTAAAAGATGAACATAACATAATACATAATGATAATGAAACTAAAGCAAACATCCTAAACAAATACTTTGCATCAGCATTCTCAGCCCCAGGAAACAAAGACATAATTCTTAATTTGAACCAAGTAGACAACATAGAAGATTTAGTAGTACAAGAAAATGGAATTCAAAAACTATTAGCCAATTCCAAACCAAATAAAGCGTCTGGACCTGATGGTATTCCAGCTAGATTACTCAAAGAACTAAGCAATGAGCTAGCCCCAGTGTTCAAAATACTCTTTCAGGCATCGCTTAACCAGGGCAGAGTACCAAAGGACTGGAAAGAAGCTAATGTCACCCCCCTATTTAAAAAAGGAGAAAAATCCAGATCCAGGAAACTACAGACCAGTATCACTTACCAGCATCACATGTAAAATCATAGAACACATAATATGTAGCAACATCATAAACCACTTAGACAAACATAATGTCCTCACCCCATACCAACATGGCTTTAGGAAATATAGATCATGTGAAACACAACTAATAGGACTAATTGATGATTTTTCAAAAGGTTTAGATAATAGTGAACAAATAGATGCTATCTTACTAGATTTTTCCAAGGCTTTTGACAAAGTTCACCACCATAGTTTGCTTAAAAAATTAAAATATTTCGGCATTAATGTTCCACTGCATCAGTACTAATTCACAGTAATAGTTTAAAGAGGCCTAAGCGACTAGGTTCAGATAACTAAGTCCAGAGATTAGATTTCTAAATATGGTTACGAAAATGCTTTATGTTTTCATTTCTTTGTATAATACATCTTATGATGCCCCCTTTAAAATTGGCAAACTGTTTTATATAAGATAAGATAAGATAAACTCAGATGTACCTCAAGGAACAGTCTTGGGTCCACTACTATTTTTAATTTACATAAATGATTTACCAAATTGCATTAGTTCAGGAACAAAAGTCAGATTATTTGCAGACGATTGCATAATATATAGAACAATAAAAACAATACAAGACACAGATATTTTACAAAGAGAATTAGATGAATTACAGAAATGGGAATAAAATTGGAGCAGAAAAATGTCAGTTGTTAAGAGTAACAAAAAAACTAAAACAAATTAATTCCACTTATCTTATTCATGGCAAACCAGTAACACAGACCAAAAACGCAAAATACCTAGGTGTTATAATAAATGAAAAACTGTCATGGAATCCACATATTGATGAAACTATAAAAAAATCAAACAAAGCATTAGGGTTTATTAAAAGAAATTTCTATAAATCAAATAAGAACATAAAACTAAAATGTTATTTAACCTTGGTTAGGCCAATAATAGAATATGCATCCACCGTGTGGGACACCCCAACTCAAGAAAACATTAAGAAACTGGAACAAACACAAAATAGAGCAGTGAGATTCATAACAAACGAATATTCACATTTGACTAGAGTAACACCATTAGTAAAATCACTAAATCTAGGAAGCCTTCAGGACAGAAGACTCAAAAGTAAAGTAGCAATTATACATAAAACACTGAACCATAATCTTCAATACAAAAACAAAATCTAATAAAATACTCTGAAAGACACAAAAATAAAGGCACATTCCTCGTCCCATATGCTAGGACAAATTTGTACAAATACTCCTTCTTCCCTAGTGCTATTAGAGCATGGAATGGGTTGCCTGAGCTAGCCAGAAAAACCAGTGACTTGGCAGAATTTAAGTCATGGGTTAATATGCATGACTAAATGCATGACGCGTAGGACGTAATCATCTTCTTTTTTGAAGTAAGATAAGATATATATATGTATGTATGTATGTATGTATAATATATATTTATTATATATATATATATTTATTTATATTTGTATGTGTGTGTGTGTTTGTGTGTGTGTGTGTGTGTGTGTGTGTACAGAAAGGTCGTGACGTACGAGTATGCTACATTCTCTGCCCCCATCAAGTGTGGGAATTCTTTTTTTTCTTATTTCCTTACATGTATAGACAAAAGAATGAGCCGTAGCCTTGTTTACACTTCGGCCACTATCAGATTAGACAATCATCTCCAATAGGTAATCTTTTTTAATTTGCACAGGTAAAGTGTATAGGGGGAACACTCACACTCATTTCACCGTTCACTTAAACACTTACTCAAACTCATTTGCTCACACACGCACACATACACAGCCAGAAATCCTTACATTAAAACGGAACATCAGACTCCGGACATTGTTGAATGTATCTGGCAGTGTTTTTTAATTCGCCAAGAAGGGAGGGGGGTGGAGAAGTGACGTAGCACGATGGGAAATTTTTGGTGCCGTGGAGAAAGTGATTGTTTACGCGGGGCGCTGGCGCCACGTTCCTACTAGTGACGTAATGAGACATTTTGTGTGTGTGTGTGTTTTGCGATTTGTGTTTATCCTTCGCTCGATACGAGTGTTGAGAGGCTGACATTCGAATTTTTTTTTTTTTTTTTTGGTTTAAGTCTTGGTGCCCTGGGCAACCCTGAGCACTCCTGCATTCTCAAAGACAAGGTTCCTCATTGTCATTGACACGGAAATATAGCTAAGACACCTCTAACACACCTGTTATGATTGCTGGTAAACAAGTACAGTTCACCTTTCAGACTTTGCGATCAGTAGATTATGTTTCTGTGTCCCACGATTAACGAGGGTGTCATGTGGCCAGCGCAACGTCCAACTAGAACTTTGAATTTTATTGAATTTTAGGACGCCCTTGGGTCCACCCAACTGTAATGAAATTTGTTGGGCAAAGCAAAGGCGATCGGTCGTTGTGATAGCCACATGACACCCTAGTTACCCTTAGGTCAAAGAACTCAAAGCAATCGTTGACCTTGACATAATTTGCCGGAGAAGGTCACTTTAACCTTTACATTTATATAGTGTTCAATGACATCTCTTTCTATACGCTTCCATTGGATCCAATCTTTATGACTTCCGGTGGAGCATAAGGCCAGATAGTATTAGACCTTGTTATGTGTGATGCCTCTCAATTGGGTCTGTGCCTTGTTTCGTACTGTACTCATGTCCTCCATGTGTTGGTCTCCCAGCCTTTGTCTGTGGGCTCCAGTCCAGAGCTCATTTTCCAATATTTTCTTCTCTTCGCTTCGTAAAGACCTGTGACGTGGCAACTAGCTATTGGTCTAAACTTTCCATAGGCTGTGACGATGCAGGTAAATGTTGAGGCCTTCTATAGCGATTGGTGTCGGTCCAATTCAGACCCAATTTAGACTGATCTAAAACTATGAGACAAGACTTTAAATACATTTGAAGTCTACTATTATTAAACTAAAATGCCTTACATTCGGAGATTCCCGAATGAGAAAGTCTTTTCAAGAACGCGATGGTCCTTTCAAAACCGATGTTGGGTCTATATCTAGACCACGTTCTCTAGCCAAATTTAATTTTTAATTTGAAAAATTATAACGGTCAAAGTAGAGTTTTCCCTGTGTAGCAAACGAGCTAGTAATTCGTGTCTCAGCGCTATAGATTGACTGTTAGATTTCGAGGAAAATCGTTAGAGCCATTTTTGAGGTCAGTATCCAGGTTACAGGTTCCTACAAGAAGTTTTGATTTGAATGGAGGTATTGTATTTCCGCAGCATTAGGTATGCAAAGCAGAAAAAAAACAAAAAAAAAGATACAAATTATGACCATTAGCAAACAAGGCTTTAAGATGGGCGTCTATATTGGAGGCGAAAACGTGACAACCGTCATTAGTTTTAAATACCTCAGAACTATGTTGTGAGATGAGGGAACCAAACCTGAATTACTGGCCAGTATTGCACAGTCCACAGCAGCACCAAATTCAAATAATCTGTGAAGATAAAGGCATAACCCTCGACACTAAAATCAGACCGATGCGCTCCATGGTCATGGCCACTTGCTAGCGAATCCTGGACGCTGTCTATAGATCTAGTGAGAAGGATCCTAGCAATGGAATTGAGATGCTACAGAAAGATCCGAGGTATCAAAGACCGCATTTCAAAAGATATTAGAAACAGGATTAGTACAGCAATTAAATTCCACGATGATCTGATAACTACTGTCAAAAAACGCAGGCTTAAACTTTAAGGCCATATCACAAGGTCCTCATGGCTCGCAAAGACCTTCCTTCTGGGTACAGAACCAGGAAAAAGAAGAAGAGGCAGACAGAGAAAGCGATGGGAAGAAAATATAAAAACATGGACAGGCCTGTCATTGAAGGAAAAAAAATCCAAGGTACAAGACAGAGGAATAACGAAAGACCGTCAACAGATCTCGTATGGTGCCCCAACGGCTTACACAGACTTGTGTGATAGGTCATGGTGAATGTGGTGAATTATTGTTAAGATAACAATTATAAAATGCGTCAATAAAATAGAACAGAAGAAACCTATTAGATTATTGTAATCTGTTGGATATTTCATTCTTCATAGGGAGCTGAGCTGACTTTCTAGAAGACAAGTTCTCATAAGATTTTGGAAAAAAAAATACTGTACATGATTTTTCTAGATTATATTAGGTATGGATAATTACTACGTATGTCCCAATTACCGAATTTCAAGGAAGTATTAGTGAACGAAAGTAAAGAATAGGACAGGTTTCTATAGGCTTTTTGATGCGCATACCATTTGAAGCATGTTATAACTAGTGATGTGCTTAATCCATTACAAACTCCGGCAATAACAATCTAACGGAACCATAATACACAATAAATAAGTGCATTGTAGACAAATAGCCCTTATGAAAACTTTTTTTATTTCTACTCCCAAAATAAAAGTAAGGCGGGTTTAATTCACGCGCTGTGTAGAGTTGTGCCCCCCTTTACGTCTGCTGCTCAAGATTATTTCCCCCGCTAAAATAAATGTGAGAAAATATTATTCCTTGGGCGGTGTGCGGTAAGGGAGATAACGCGTATTTAAAAGTACTGTGTATCGTTGTGTGAAGCTCTTATATCTACGCTGCGATAACTGTTCTCGACCCATTAGATTTGCAAATAAATATAGATATACCAGCATTAAAATATATATTTATGTTCATGGCTTTGGTAATCTGCAATACGCTCTGTCCCTCAGTTCTTTTTGACCCCCCCCCCCTTATTATAATACAAATCCCATAGCGACTAAATTACATTACATATATAGCTCACCCAAGATTATACATTCCCATCCCCAGCCCCCAAAAAGAACCAAATACTCCACCCCTTCTCACAGAAGTCCTTGGCAACTATCTGTAACTTTATGACCAGAGCAAACTATTACTACGGTCTGCTGTGAGCAGACTTAGGCGTCTGCGATTAAAACTAGGCGCCCCGATAACAGTCAATACAAAAAAAAAAAAGGTTGTTCATGCAAGGGCTCCCCTCCCCCACCCTTGCTTAAATTCAGGTAAGAATTCGTTTTTCTCGAAATAAGGTAACTTTGCCCCGAAGTCATGTCGACAGGGCCCCCACCAAGAAACTGATACAGAGGCTAGGACCGTAGCAATTACATCAAGGTGAGCGGACATGGAAGAAATGCAATAGTGGAGCTCCACTAGAAAATATAAGCCCCGTAAATAAGAGATTCATTATAATAAAAGAGTTAGGTTTAACAGCTTGTATTTCAGTAGTCCTAATTTTAATGAGCAAGCAAAATATAAACAATTTTTTTTTAAAGTTATGTAATATAATAAGAAGAACTCCACATTTACAGCCATACATCTCAACAATATTGTTAGATTTATTCCCCTTTAATTACCAATATTAAATAACTAACTGGTAATTTATAAAAAATAATGCATGCTTTTTTTCTTTCTTTTTTTTTTCTAGGAACAATGAATAATTTTGAAAAGCTTCAACTTGAGCCGAAAATGGGAGGTGGACGAAATCAGGTGTTCTACCTGTGTATTAAAAAGAGTTGATATAAGCATTGTAATTAAGGCACAAGAAAGAGGATTATGTTTTTGAAGTTGTTGAGCGTTTTGGATGGACACCCTGCAAAAACCAGCTACCATTGTAGCAAGGCAGGTACTTGATTGGAATCTGCAAGAGGAAAGAGGAAATTGGGCAGACTTGGACAAAACTGTAAGAGGTCAGTCATCAGTGAGGCTGAGGGTACTGGAATGGCATGGGAGCAGATGAAGAAAGCTGCTCAGAACCGAGTTCGGTGGAGAGGTGTGGTTCCTCTGGAAGTGCACAGGATTCAGACCAAGAGGAAAAAGAGATTGTTTTGGAAAATGTAGAACTCGTCAGAAACTTTGAAGTAAAAGTGGGACAAATGAGATGAGTTTTAACCACAAATACATCTCTCTTAGTTGCATCTTGCCAAAACCTTGTCTTAATCTCCTAGGATGCTTACATTACAGAATCACTTCACTATTAGATCATTCTTTATGAACCAGAGAACGACGTGCACTTTTATACAACTTAATACAGAGCTTATTACACAGAAATTTGAGATGCATTCTATTACATTTTGAGCTTTGAACCAGGGGCATAGCTAGGAAATTGCCATCATTTGGGGGCCCGGGGGGTTGGACCTCTTTGTGGGGCCCCTGTATTTTGCGTAATATTTAATGTAAAAAAAAAAACACTCATTAGGGGGGCTCCCCTTATGTAGGGGCCCGGGGGATTTTCAAAATCTTCCCCCTCCTCCCCTCCCTAGCTACGCCACTGCTTTGAACATGTAACATATGGAAAAGTGTTGTTTTTCATTACTTCTTAATCTATGAAACTGACGACGGCATATGATTTTTAATTTTAGAAATTTCTTGTAACTAGTATACTGGTGAAGGTACATGTCCATTATACAAATGTCAACGAATATTATTTTGATTATTTTTTGTCTGTAGTTTTTTTTTTTATTCAGTCTTTTGAAGTAACATTATTTTATACACAACACAATGGACAGCAAAACATGGTGACGAGTACTTCCGGGAGGGGTGGGGCGGCAGAATGTTCCACAATTTGTGGAGTTTGAACTACTTGCGGCAGACATCCTGATCAATAAACTCTTGATGATAATACAAATTTATATTTTTAAAAATTGTTGTACAATAGGTTAAGTAACTTTAGAATAATTGAAGATAATGACGCATATTAATGTTTTCAATTTTGCATAAAACTCTCTTGATTCCTTAAAACTGTTGTACCACCATGTCGAAAATGTTGCCGACCCACAGATCTAAGTCTACCATCTAAATTAATCTTTAAAATCAACAGTTGCCTACTTAGATATAGGTCAAACATCTAGATTAACGTTCTTAATCAACTATTGCCGACCCACAGATCTAAGTCAGCCATCTAAATTCTAAATTAGCCTTCTTTATCGATTGCCTGTTATAACCATGAGATCGAAATCAATGGGGCCTAACCATTTTAGGCCTGGGCATACGTCGCATATTCTTAAAAAAAAATCGTCGAGTCGAATGCAAACGATCCACGGGGGCCGGCCAAACCATTTACTCAACAAAATCAGTCATCTAGATCTATCAATATAAACATAAATCGATCATATGAATCAATATTCTAAATAAATCTATGTGGCATTTTACGTTCTTGCTACACAGCTGCGGTCGCAGGTTGGACACCTGTAATCACCAGGCGCCGTTTCGTTTTCACCCTTCTTTCTGCTTCTGTTGTGTATGACATCTGCAATCCGGGACCCTTCCTTTATGCTCTCCATGTGGATCTATCCAGTGCCACTTTTTCCCAGCTGCTAGTGTCGATTTTGAAGAGCTTCATGTCGCGTTTGTATACATTCGTATACCTTAAAAGTGGGCGACCAGAGGCTCTCCTGCCTTCTGCTAGATTGCCATACAGAATGTCCTGTGGAAGTCGACCTACTGGCATTCTACGAACGTAGCCAAGTCAACCAAGACGTCTGCTGCTGATAACACAACGGATGTCCTGGCACCCTGCTCTTCGTAGCACTTCCTCATTTGTTATTTTATCTTGCCACCTTATTTTAAAGATCTGCCTTAGTCAATCTATTTAAGCAAATAAATCATTGGCATTCCAAAATCTGGCTTCGCAGCTTATACTAGCGAATAAGCCCTCAGAAATCACTTTATTATTAAACATTATTATCCATACTGAACTATTTGTGCTAGTACATAAATTAAATGAATAAAACATAGAAATAAATCAAATTCATTTAATAAATCTACAAAGTAATTCAAACAATTTCAACAAGTAAATCAAACATCTAATTCTATATCATAAATGTAACCAAGTCAATCAATCATCTAAGTCAATCAATAAAACCAAATAACTTGACCATCTAAACTGTTAGGTGCTTCTGCGCTGTGAGTTATGCAGGTAAGTAAAACAAGTGGCAAAATAACGGCTATCTGGCTATGTAGCGTGTAGCACAACTTCAGCCGATCAGTATAGCAGTATCACACTACTGTACTTAAGTGCCGTAGGTAGTGGGATGGCTTCTGCGTCAAAGTTCTTTGGCGTGACTTCAACGGTCGATCCTGGCCTTGCAGAGGTGACCTTCAACGTTCGTACTTGGCTTCCTACAAGATGCCGGGCAAACGAGATTTTTTCAGGACGGCTTGGCAAGACGGCTTCGACAGGAGGGCTTTGACAGGACGGTTTTGACAGGACGGTTTTGACAGGACGGTTTTGACAGGACGGTTTTGCTCCCTTCAACACTAAACTGTAGGCAGCTGTTTCACTCTCAAAGCAGGACTGCTAACTATAAGATGCTTCAACTTAAAGGCGTCAACAAAATGTTATCTCGTTACCTCCTATGAGTTCAAAGGTCACTGGCAGTACTTCACCGACTTGGCTACAAACTCAGGGTCTAGCTGCAGACTAGGCCAATGACTTGAACTTCTGCCTCTTCTGGCAGATGACTTCTACAAAACTTCTGTACGATGGCACCAGTACGCTCAGACGGGGTCGCCAGTTGTTAGCCGCTTCCGAACTTAGTATTATGAAGCTACGCCCAAGGGAGGTAACACTCAAATAACTAGATCTAAATCCAATATCAGAGGCGGAAGGCCAAAAAGAAAATGTAGTCGACGCTGATAGCGGATGTCGAATTAAGTTGAATACTAACAAAGGGAACCGTCGAATGTGGTCAAGCTAAGTCTCTAAGTTAAAAAAAAGCTCCTGGTCTCTAGTGGCTTCAAGAGCAGTCTGTTTACACTCCTTTATATTTCGCTATTCTTCTCTAAATCCTAGTCTAGTTTTCACAAGTCGCGTCCATGGTCGCGTCATTGTTTCTAAATTAGCTTCCCCTATTCACGAAACAGAAATAATTAATTTCCAATCGTGCCATAACAAATACCAAATCTAATTTTTACAAGTTCCTACTGACCTGGTTGTTTTGCTTACCTAACTCTAGAATGATGCCATTCCTTGACCTGACTTTGTTTGCCACCTTGGCATCTTGGCCTACCCTCTCGCCCCTTGCCTGTCGTCTTTGTCAAGTGGAAGCGATAAAATGGTGAGCGGCTTCTTCGCAGTTGTTTACTGTAGCTGTGAGTACTATAGAAGCTGCGTAATATCACCAGTGATTTAATGGGTTTAATTGGTCATTGCCCTGTTCAACCAGTCCCTTCCGATCCTTAATTGTTTAACCTTGTGTTATTATGTATTTTTGTAACTGCGCCACATTTTGTAACAGGCTATTAATCTATATGAATTACAAAAAAATGACCAAATTCATTACACATGGAAACAGTAATTGCACATTATAACAGCACTGAGACGAAACCTTAATCTCTTGGGAAAGGGGAGGTTATCTGGTATAGGCTAACAATATTACAAATTCACTCGGTCTGTCAGTCTGGTAAAAAGTTTGTACACGTTATTTCTCTAACACGCATACTCGAATCAAGTTGAAACTTTGCTTAATTATTCGTTGGCGTAGACAATACATGAATCCATAACAAAATAGTAACAAGTAGTCCATTAATTACAGGCAATTGGTAATACTGTTTGATTCAGAGATATGGCTAAATATGTAGAGGTTTGTCCTCAAAGGTAATTGTGCACGCTATTTCTCAGACAACCATGCTCGGATCAAGTTGAAATTTTATACAATCTTTGATTGTGCCTAACAAAACATGAATCACTTACAAATATGAACCAATTTATTAACTAATTTTGAAATGTTATTTTTTGGAGAGTTGAACTCATTGCTACGGCTACAATACTATCCTATCTATATCATCTATAAAGATTAACAAAGGGACATAATTATGTCAACTGAAATGAAAAATCGTTTGTCCTCTCTTCTGCACCCATTCATAAAATATCATAAAGATGGGAATAGAGAAATATTTATATCTTGCATCGAAATCTCAAACGTTACATTTGCATATCAAAAACATTTGTTTAGAACAAAAAAAATCAACAAAAAAATGGTATAGAATATTAGAGATTTGCCTTTATGGGGGGAAAAGTGAATTAAATGGTGTCAGGCGTATTCAACGTACAAACTTAGTAAATTATTTACAAGCTATGTAATTATTATAATTAGCCCACAAATGACTAGTTGCAACAGAGTCGATAAAAGGATGCCTCTAAATGTCGCATGCTGGGATGTCCGTACACTGCAGGATAGCAACAAAACGGAAGTCTGCACTGGTGGCATTAGTGAGGTACGCTTGGTGAGCCAAGGTCGCTGACCAAAATAGGGGATGGCTACATCCCTGATGTCTGTCAGAATACCGTTAGATGGCTCTAGATACCAAAAGAAAATCCGCTGCCGTGGACAGACGCAGACGTCGAAAAGAAAATCTTAATCGACCTACGGCGGACAATGATTATGCTTGTCCTGGGTGTGGCAAAATATGTATGTCACAGCTGGGGCTGCATGGTGACGGTAAATACTGCATTCCTCATTAATCTTTGTTCTCAATACTTTTTTTTTTACAATACCTCTTTTGTCACACATTCGGAGCGAACAAAACCTAGAAAGTCGCGTTTTTCGAAAACGGCTGAAGCCATTCACCCAGAAATGTAACAGTTGATGAATATCGTTGAGAAAAAGACTAACTTAGCTCGTTGACCACACACTGAGAAAAAACTCTTTTTTTTGGAAATGTTCACTTTTAAAAAAAATAGAATTTAACATTCACTATTGTGAGGTTTGTATTGTCTTGACTAACAATCACTCTCGTGCGCCGTGATATGACATCATCAGACTCGGAAATATAACGTATGCCACACTAAGCCCGACTTCGGCCTCGTTTCGATAAATGTGGGTCACACTGTTTTCAATAATCAATTACCTTTTTAATGGAGTGTGTGTGTGTGTGGGGGGGGGGTATACAATTAGGGGCTTGGTCGTTCCGTGCTAACCTTCAGATCTCTCTATCCCTGAATTGTTTTAACCTAGTTTCATCATCCCCCCCCCCCATTCTTAATTCTAAGTTAATGCCTTCACCCCCTTTCTTTCCCAGCCCATGTCGCCACATCAAACGAAAATATTGCGTGTGTGCGTATGTGTGTGTGTGTGAAATCACTCCTTGCCCCTACATGAGACTTATCACCTTATTTTCTGTATACGCCCGCCCCCTTTTTTCTTCTATCAACCTTGACGTCAAAACAAAGCATAATTACCATCCCATAATTTCCGTGTCTGCACAAAAAACGTACCCCTCGCCCCTACCCTATATACCAACTCCGTACCTTCCTCTCCTATGTTTCCGTACATGCGTGTGTACATACTTCCGTTTCGTCTCTCCCCCCCCCCCCGCCACCCCCAAAGAAGCCTCTCTCTCCTTCCAGCGTTTCTTCGGTCGTCCACGCGTCATCCCCTATATAACCATGCAGCGGCCTTACGGGAGTGAACAGACACAGTGATCTGCTGGACCTGGACTTATGAGATTCAGTTCATTTTTTTTTTCTTTCTTCTTAAGACACAGTATACCTTCAAGTACTGTCAGGTGGGATTACAGGCGGAGGTGAGCCAGGTGGCGCGCGTGCTTGTCTCGAGACTAGCACCGAGGGGGAATTCCCTGCTGCATGCCTATGGAGTGTGCGTGTGTGTGTGTGCGTGCGTGCCGGCGAGTAGTGTTGTATTTACTGGTTAGTGATAAAGAGAGTCAGAGGATACCATTAGTTTGTCATTTCTTTTCAAACTCATTATATAGATAATCAAGAATTGGAACAAAAGATCATAAGTTAGTTTCGTTTCTTTTTCCTTTGTTGGATTCTGTTTTTTATTTCTTTTTTTTTTGTTCAGTTTGTCAATACTTGTTTTTATATGCTCCATGTGTTCCTAGTTCCAAGTTCTTTTCAAATAGCCTTTCATATTAAATTTGGCTAATTGTTTCGTTTGAAACTTTATTCTTTTATTTTTTGTTCATCTTTTCACATTTCACTTTTACTCGTGTGTCTTTGTGTTAACTCTCTCTCGTTCATTGTATTCTGTCCTTCTCTCTCGTGTGTCTTTGTGTTAACTCTCTCTCGTTCATTGTATTCTGTCCTTCTCTCTCGTGTGTCTTTTCTGCCATCTTCTTCTAAGTTATTTCTTTTTTTTTTTTCATCATTTTCCTTTCCTTTTGGTTCCTTTCTTTATTTTTGTTCCAAATTCTTTTATTTATCTTTTTTGTTTTGTTTCGGATTCTGTTTTCTTTTAGTTTTTTTATCTTTTATTTTTTACTTATCTTTATTCACTTGAATTGAAACTTGAAACAATGTTGTGGCTATTAGTTGAACAAAAGTACATTGCTTTTAGTTTCTTAGTGTTTCCACCAAATCTATGAAGTTATTTGTCGCGTTTTTGTTTTATTCCATCAAAGTCTCTAATAACAAAATTCGATGTTCTTTGACTTCAGCACTTGTTTGGTTTAAATACGATAATGAAATAAATTAATTGATTTTAGTCGATCTGTTAATCTTCCTTTCTTACTATCTCTCTCTCTCTTTCTTCAATCTCTCTCTATCTTACTTTCAACCTCTTTCTCTCTTCTCTCTCTCTTACACACTCTCTCTCTCTCTTTCTCTTCTCTCTATCTATATCACTTTCAATCTCTTTCTCTCTTCTCTCTCTCCTCCATCTTTCACTCATTCTTTCTCTCTCTCTTCTCTCTCTTACACACCCTTTCTCTCTCTCTTCTTTCTCTCTATCTCACTTTCAATCTCGTTCTCTCTTCTCTCTCTCTCATGCACTCTCTCTCTCTTTCTTCAATCTCTCTCTATCTCACGTTCAATCTCTTTCTCTCTCTCTCTCTCACCCCCTCTCTCTCTCTCTTCTCTCTCTCTCTTACACACCCTCTCTCTCTCTCTCTTCTCTCTCTCTATCTCACTTTCAATCTCTTTCTCTCTTCTCTCTCTCTCCTCCATCTTTCAATCATTCTCTCTCTCACTGACTTTCACGTTCTCTCTCTTCCACTCTCTCTCTCTCGCTCTCAATCTCTCTTCTGTCTCTCTTTTCCTCATTCTTATTCATCTCTATTCAGACCATGTTAAAAACAGATTAAGGCCTTGCTTAAAGAGTATGTATACTCAATTTTCTTTTCAAATTCTAAAACCGTGTTTACGTCAAACTCTGCAATTTAGAGCTGGGTTTTGAATACCTTTCACTCAGTAGAAACAGGTATCGAATACACGCTTTACATAACTCGGGTATCAACAGTCGGGTCCCTTTGATATTCTATAGTTTGTAAACAATGCTTGCGTCAAGAGTGTTGATGGACCTTCTTCACTATGTCATCGACTTAGTGATTTTTTTTTATGAGGCGGAGGGAAAGTTCACTTGACAGGTAGGTACACATTATTTACCTTGATATATATCTTCCTGTGCCTCCCGCTGGTATGCAATGTTTGAAATCACCCGACAGACACACAAGATTTGATGCTAAAAAGCTATATTTTGTTTGTTGTTTTCAAAATTAAGTGACTGTTAAAGGGAAAACCCGATTTGTTTTTTTTAGCATTGGATATTCCCATTGTTCCCCATCAGTCCCCCCGCCCTCCTTTTTCAGCAATCGTCTATATAAGTGGAGGCGCGGTGGCTGAGTGGTAAAGCGCTTGGCTTCATGTCCCGGGTTCGAATCCTCGTTAAGACTAAAATTATTTTTTTTTTGGACCCTAAGGGTTTCTCTGAGTCCACCCAGCTCAACTGTTTACTTGGCATTACTTGGGAAAAAAAGTAAAAAAATGGTTGGTCTTTGTGCTGGACACATGACGCCATCGTTAACTGAAGGTCACAGAAACAGATGACCTTTACATCATCTGCCCTATAGACCACAAGGTCTGAAAAGATGACCTTTACATCATCTGCCCTCGAAGCCTCGATGAGAGTGACCATGGAACGACAGTCCAGAACTCATACCTCACGATCAGGCAGCCGGTCTTGTCTGAAGGAACTCATACCTCACGATCAGGCAGCCGGTCTTGTCTGAAGGAACTCATACCTCACGATCAGGCAGCCGGTCTTGTCTGAAGGAACTCATACCTCACGATCAGGCAGCCGGTCTTGTCTGAAGGAACTCATACCTCACGATCAGGCAGCCGGTCTTGTCTGAAGGAACTCATACCTCACGATCAGGCAGCCGGTCTTGTCTGAAGGAACTCATACCTCACGATCAGGCAGCCGGTCTTGTCTGAAGGAATGCAGCTTGAAAACAAACAACAAGGACAATTTAAAAAAATACAATTAGTAAAAAAAAAAACAAGCTATGATTATATTAGGGAAAGAACTGGACATTTACAGTCATATCTCTCAATATTAGCAAATTTATTTCCTTTTTTCTATATTAAAAAATAATTAATGAATTACTACTAATTAATTAATTCAGTGGTTGATTTTTTTATTGATTTAGCCTATGTTTTGTTAGGGATAAGGAATAATAGTGCAAATTTGAGACTTACTTAATCCGAGAATGGGAAATGGGACAAATAACGTTTACAGAATTGATATCAGACAGACCGATATTTGATAATTGATCAACCGAGAGTGGCTATAAGCACTATGTCTTCATTGAAATAATGTAACTGTATTGAATTAATTATCAAAGTGCATTGAATTAACTATGTATGTGTATTTAATTAACTATGTATGTGTATTCAATTAACTGTGTATGTGTATTGAATTAATTCTCGTATTCCAGGTTTATGCTCTTTCTCCATGGCCGATCTACACCACACACACACACACACAGACATAAACACATCAACAGCAACAACATAAGGTTGACAATCTGGCAATACATCGTGATATCAGTCTGTCTTTTTATTGTATAGACATAATGTACACCCTGATAGATGTTCCATAATATATATATATAATGGCGAGGAAGAGAGAAACGGGGAGAGAGTGGAGACATCTGAGTGGTGGGTGCGCGGTAGGGGCAGCGCTGTAGGGTAGGCCAGACAGACGTAGGGGTGAAAAAAAAAAGTTTGGCGGGGCGAGCGTTGTAAATAGGCCAGGGGTACCTTGTTACAGCGAGGCGGTTGGGACTAAGGTACTCTGCCTGTCTGTGGAGTTAGCAGTGGGTCTGCTGTAGGAGCTTAATGGTCCCATATCTAGTCCAGGTGTGGTCTTTTTTTTTTCTTCTTTCAGTTTCCACAGTTATTCCTCTTGACATTTTTTTTTAGCGATAATATGAAATGATCTCCCCTTGTAGTTTTTTCCTCACATTTTTTTCTTACAACACCTAGATCTGCAGTGCAAGATAACTATAAATCGCATATTATGAGATACATGATTATAAATTTGATTTCTCCGCTATATGAAAGATTGTTTTCCTCAGGAGTTTTAATATAAAATTTCTAGATCTAGTTCAAGTTGTTCTTAAATGCTTACTTGTGCCTTTCTTTGTGGAGGATCCTGACTGTAGAGATGATTTTTATCTAGATCTATTTGTTTGGTGCTCTGTTGATTAAGAAAGTGCTTATAGGAATGGCAACCTGTTTGAATTCATTAAGTCATGATTATTATTGTCGTCGTGTGTAATTTAATTCCGAGTGTTTGGATTGTTTTATTTCTTGAAGCGAGTAAGTTTTTGATAATTTGAATGGCCTGACCATGGTTCGCCTATTTCGTGAAATAATACTTTTGTAAATTTGCATGTGTAATGAAATAGTTTACCAGACCAAAGTCCATATACATGCATTATGTTTTTTAAAAGTCCTACAAACATACATTTTGCCATACATATATACATACACACACATATGTGTATAGGTGTATGTGTGTGTGTGTTTATGTATTTATATCTTCATGTCTATTTTTTCATCCACTGTCTATCTCTTTCTCTCTCTCTCTCGCACTCTCTCTTTACCTCTCTCTCTTTCTCTCCAATCTCTATTTCTCTGTCCCCCTCTCTCTTTCTCTCTCTCTTCTTATTCTCTCTCTTTCCATCTGTTATTCTCTCTCTTTCTCTCAACCCACTCTGTCTCTCTCTCTCTCTCTCTCTCTCTCTCTCTACCCCCTGTTTCTTTCGTTCTCTCTTTCTTTCTCTCCCTCTCTTTCTCTCTCCCTCTGTCTTTAACTAACTTCCTCTCTTTCCCTCCTGTTTTTCTCGCTCTCTTTATCTCTCCTCTCCTCTTTCTACTTCTCTCCCTCTCTCTCCCACTTCCCTGTTTACCTTTTATGTACTCCGTTCTTTCTCTCTCTCTCTCTCTCTTTCTCTCTCCACAGTTTCCCAGTCAAGGTGTATCACAGACATTGCATCTCATAGCTAGGTCAGTGGGTCTAGGCCTTTTTTCCAATCTAGTCATTCAGCGTGTGGGGGGGGGGGGGGGGTTTAAAGTGTGACGTATTACACAGACGAGCGCGGGAACCTTGTTTTTTTATATTTAAAACAAAATTAATCGTTTTCATGTTAGTCTTGTGGTTCCCCCCCCCCCCTAAATAAAGTGGAACGGTTCTCAACATTTTATACTTGGAGAATAACAAGTCAAACTTTGGGCGTTGAAGCATCTCTAATCGAGTTTTGTTAGTATGTGTAATACAGACGTTTCTACGCCTTGAACATATCTAGAACTAGAAGCAAAAAAATAAACTCCTTTTTAAAAAACAAAAACAAAGCTTATCTAAAGGGAAGAACTCCGCACTTCAGTTTAAAAGCGGTTCAATATCTCGTTTTTAACGAAATGTCGTTTTCATATGTATTCCCGTTTTATTTTCGTTTCCGTTAAAAAGATGCACACTTCATTAGAACCTTCCCAGGATACATCTAGGACACACGTTTCTAAAGGGAGACAACTGCACGATGATTTTTGCTTAGAAGCGCGACATGCAGAGACGATTCAAAGAGCCTCCATCTCCGCCCCGGGGGAGGGGACTTTATCTTCTCCCCCCCCCACACACACTATACTGCATCTCAATGAAAAACTTCGCAACAACTCTATTGAAACATGTTAGCGTGTGGGGCATTGGGGGGGGGGATGAAGTCGGAGTGGTTGGAGTGGGGAGGGGGAAATAAGGGGGAGGGGACATGTGGAGATGACTGTCATTTCGTCTAGGTGACGTTTACTCAAGGGCAGCAAACCCTGCGATTTTCTTTCTATTTTTTTTTCCTTTCTTTCCATTCACAACTTCTCAAGGGCAGGAAGAGACAGTTGTAGCTAAAGGAAATACATTCATTCAAATTGTGTCTCTTTTAGGTGGCGACATCTATTGATAGAAACGTTCGCAAGGTTTCTCAAATTGTGAGCTAATGAGCACCAACTTTAAATAAGTCAAATTCAGAGATTATTCTTTAGCTAAACAATGATGTCGGGCATACATTTGGATATTGCGCCATCAGTTTTAACTACAGATGTATCAGTACACAATTATTACCCAATTCCGTTGTAACCGTCTGCTAACCCCATGTGGGGCAAGTGTGACTATCTTTCACCTTCCGGAGTCTAGGTGTAGACTTAGCCTAACAGGACCATAACAATTTAATTTATCTTTTTCTTCTTTATTTTTTTTCATCCGCAGAGATATCTAGCTACCGACCCTATCTACCTCGCTGTCTGTGTGGCCAATTTCTCTGACCGGTCACCCCGCTACCTTTATGACTGGTCGCCAAGACCTCACAAGTTGACCTCTCATGTTGACCTCTCTGTGATCGCCTGCTTCCAAAACAAAGCTGACTGTGATGTTTGTGTTGTGTGTCCTCTTCAACGTCTGCTCGTCTTGTTCAAAATCAAGCAATCAAACTTTATAGAAGATATCAACTTTGTACAACTTATCAATTTAATAGAACATATCAACTTTATAGAACGTATCAAAAATGAAATTCGCTGTTGTTACAAGTGCCACTTACCTGATACTACCTCAGTACATACTTGGATTAGTACTTCTAGCACCCCCAGGTAAGCCCTGTCTTCTGTTCAGTGATATTTAGTTTGGAATACATGTGTTGCTTTTTTTTCAGTGTAGGGTTAAGGATTTAGTTTTAAAATAAGTGATTCTCAAAATGTAAGAACTATGAGACACTTGAAAGTGTTTCGTGAATAAGATTTTATATATCTTAAGACTAACTTTAATCTACGAAATGACGTTTTGAAAGCTCAGACAGAAGATTATTATGTCCTGGCTTTATGTCCTGGTTTTATGTCCTGGCTTTATGTCCTGGCTTCAACCTCCTGCTAGACGGGAGGGAATGGTGGCGAGCAGGATTCAAACTCAGGACCATTGCGACGACTGTCCATAGCGCATATTACGCGACCAGGCAGCCCTCTATTCGCAGCTTTCCCAATTACTCTTTTGAATCTGTATATAAAAGAAAGTTGAACATTGTCTCTAGCTAAACAACACTCTCATAATCGCATTTCACGCGACCAAGCTGCATTCTTTTGGCTGCTATCCCAATGACTCTTTGGATCAGTATATAGAATAAAATTGAACATTGTCTTGGCCACTCAACACTCTCATCAACCATTCTCTTTCATCTTGACTTAATAATGTTGCGAAGGCAACTAAAAATGAAAAAAAAAACACATGGGGACCCTAGGGGTAGTTTTACGGAACCTTGTAATATCTGAGTCACTTGACTTGAGATTCGCCCTTGGAACAATGCAATTCGTGACTTTGTTACAAGTTCTCGTAACATGGCACGTACTGACTCCTTTGAAGAGAATAAAACATAATGTTAGTATTTACCAGCTTGGGCCATCGGCACATCTTCCTCAATATTTGTACTCGAATAGATTGCCAACTGTTAGATTTAGTTCTGGCGTTTTTGTCTCACCTTGGTGCCATGAAGTGTTGGGTAGAACGGAACGCGTTGCGACCATGTCGTGAAGGGTTTTCAATGCGCCCGGACCCATGTCTAATGGGAGCGATAGGCGTTTATTAATTGGTAGAACAGGTACATGCATTGAGAGCCATGGCATTATAAGAAGGCGTTACTGAAGTGCAGGAATACTATTACTTGCAGAAGTTAGTAGGCCCTACATTCATTTGGAATGTCTTTTTTTTTAAAAATATTTAATACTGATACATACAAGATGACTCCACTCAAGCATCTAGTTTATTAGAGAAGTGGACACGTATCATGAACCCGCGCTTTGATACGCCCCTGGGTAGAAAGTTTACACAAAACAGATTTCAGATCTTCTACATATGAGCACAATCCTGAAAACCAGTGGTAAAAGTGCCCCTATCAGACCTTGCGATCTCAAGGGCAGACAATGTTTGGATGTTCCTTCAGATAATCTACATACTTACTACTTACTTAATCCTGTGCACCCCCAGGGGAGCATAGGGCCGCAACCACACCTCTCCACCGAACTCGGTTCTGAGCAGCTTTCTTCATTTGCTCCCATGTCATTCCAGTACCCTCAGCTTCACTGATGACTGACCTCTTTCAGGTTTGCTTGGGTCTGCCCACTTTCCTCTTTCCTTGTGGGTTCCAGTCAAGTGCCTGCCATGCAACATTGCTAGCTGGTTTTCGCAGGGTGTGTCCTATCCAGCTCCATTTTCGTTTTGTGATGTCTTGGGCTATGGGCTTTTGTCTAGTTCTCTCCCACAAATCGATAGTAGTTATCTTTTCTGGCAGACAACGTTCCTTCAGATAATCTACATCCTAGTCCATAACTCACGCATGACGACTGGGGATGGCTGCGAGCAGGGTATGAATCCGGGGCCATTGAGACAGTCCATCACGCATACTGTGCGACCAGGCAGCTATCCAGATATGCCTAGTAAGAATCTAATAAACTAACATAAAAATCAGTTCTGTAAAGTCCTGTTACAGAGATCTCCTTTTTAATACTCTTTCTTAACTTAATAAGATTTTTGACAAAGCTATTACTGATAAAACATTTTAATACTATTTTGGCCAGGGGGTGGGGGATTGTGTGTGAAAATCGTCCCTGGCATTAGTTAACTATCCGGCTCACTAATCACGTACCATAGAATGTTTACATATTCGTACCTGTTCTGCAGAAATGTGAGAAATATATATATATATTTTAAAATTATTTTATTTTACTCTTTTGTGAGACAAAGTTTACCAGCATCACTGTCTTTGGGGTTATGCTATAACAGCATGGCGTGAAATATGTTTAACTAATTGTACACTGTAAGGTCTGATCAAGAATTACTTTGATAAAAGACAAGGGTCCACTCACAACGCCACGGGGGCCCCTTTGATCAGAGAATATAAAATGGTTTACGGGGTCAATTAAAAAAGGCCTATATAAGCGTCGGTCCTACAGGCCCATGTGGTGCCGACTATACGGAAATTTGCCCCAATGCCCGTATAAAACCAGTCTGCCCCTAATTTCGGCTCTCAGTGAATATCATATTATTTGATTGTCTATTAGATGTAATGCTTTTCAAAGTACCTGAGATATAAGTTTCCTGCAAGGAGTGGGGTGCCGCGCGTTTTTTTTTGACATTCCCAGTATTGGAACTACCATTTATCGCGGCGAATTCCTTCTCTAGCGCACCAGGGAACGGGCTAGTTAGAGCCTAGCTCGTGGACGCCAGCCAGTCCACCCGACGCAGCCCGCTAAGGCCGCGCCAGTCAGTCCAGTCTTTGTCCAAAGAGAGACCCGCGAATCAGCCGAGTCCCAGGAGAACCCGACCAACCCCCGAGTTGGTGTCCAGCGCTATCCGCTTTTCGGAGAACAGGTTAGGTCTCTTACTCACCTTTGCCCCAGAGCCCCACAGGAGAGGGGGGGGGCTGGACATAACCTCTTTGATTGCCTTTTACACTTGCCGGCTGCTCATTCATCAGAGGCAAGCAACCAGTACCCTTGGCCACCCCTCTGAGAGCGGGGTGTTCACTCGGCGACCACGATGAGGGGGTACTGGAACGCCGAGTTTCAAAGTACCAGTTTCCCCATAACGTACCAATAATCTACAGGCGTCATCAATCAATGTGTGCTACTCTGTCATTGAAAGTGTTTATATACACATTGAATATTTTAATCTATTATTTAAACAACCAGGAATATGGTCATGGAAAATATAAAAAATACGGCAATGCCCGCCAAAGGAGAAAAATAATGTAGACAAGTTAAATCCCCATCATATTATGATTAAAATTGGTTTTAAAATGATGTTTATAATTTTGAAAAATAATTTATCTTTCATTTCCTGTTTTTCATTCACCTGTCTGACATGTAATAATGAATATTCTTTCTCTCTTTCTTTATTTCTCTTTCTATCTTTTCTCTTTCTCTCTCTCTCTGTCACACACACATATTCTCTTACACAATGACTGTTCATTTATAGTGAAATGATAGTTGTGTTGTCGTCTGTGTCGCCTGGGATTGTCGTCAAAAAGGTCTGGAGTTCAAACCCTGAATGCCCCCCCCCCCTCCCCATTGCTATTCTGTTGAAGGTTCGGTGTGTAGACTAGGACACAATATACGTAAAGGAACATTCAAAACTTTTAAAGTAACTAGGTCAAGTAAACTTTGGGGATCTTATAAAGTTTAAAGTTCGCAAAGCAGTCGATCGTCAAGCTCTCATTTTTTGTACAAGATCTAGATCTATCATGTCCTAAAACAACGATGTATTGTTTTCGGTAAAATTCGTTTCTTTCGGTACTTTGTGTTTTTTTTTTTTTTTCGATTCCCACGCGAGCCCTGTCATTGCGCTGTTCATTCAGAGCACGTAGTGTTGAAATGAGCACTTGTCGGCCAAACGTTTCGTGATGGTGCAATGTTTGGCTTAGAATTGGCGACTTTTCACCTCTCTTGGCTACTTTTCACCTCTCTAGCTACTTTTCACCTCTCAGGGGTGGAGGGGGGGCTTGCGTCAATACGCGGTGGTGATTAAAGGAGCTAGAGGGTGAACACTCTTGACAACAACAACAACAAAAAGTTATGAACAACTAATAACAGAATAAACTAGCCCGAGAAACACTCTTTGGTGCATAGTCAAGTAGAGTGCCCCTTTCGGACCTTGTGGTCTACAGTGAAGATGATGTAAATGTCATCTGTTTCTGTGGCCCACGGTTAACGAGGGTGTCATGTGGCCAGCACAAAGACTTTACCGCCTTTACTTTTCCCCCAACTAATGTCAGGTACCCATTAGAGCTGGGTGGACTCAGAGGCGCCCAAGGATTCCGAAATAAAAAATCCCAGTCTTCACCAGGATTCGTACCCGGGATCCCCGGTTCGGAAGCTAAGTACTTATTGGCCTAACTTAAAACCTTAATCAGGTATAAATGCCATTTTAAAATGAAACGAGTCCCGAGTCTATCTACGTCTCTTGGGAACTTGGCGATCTTAGACCAAGTAAATGATCAGAGTGGCAATTGCGCTGACCACAATGGAATATATATATATATATATAGATGGATGGATGGATAGATGGATAGATGGATGGATGGATGAATGGATGGATGGATGGATGGATGGATAGATAGATAAATAGATAGATGGATGGATGGATGGGTCTTAACCAACAGACCCGGATTAGTAGTTGATTTATTATCCCTGGTCTATCAGACCATGAGATCATAAAAATACACAGTCAGATAAAAGCAGTAGCCAATACAAAAACCAAAAGAAAAATCTTACTCTGGAATAAATGTAACCTAACACAACTACACCAAGCTGCATTAAACTTTCAACAAACATTCTTATTAGAAAAAGACATTAACCAACCAGTCGATGACCTCAGGAATTTCATTAAAAACCATCTTAAAAGCATTATAGAAAATCATATACCAACTAAATACACATCAAACAAAATAAATAAATGCTGGTTTAATAATAGACTAAAGAAGCTTTGTAAACAGAAGGAAAACCTATATAGAAAATTTAAAGAAACCAAGGCAGAAAGAGTTTACAAAAAGTATCTAAAAATTAAACACCTAACCCAAAAAGTAAGCAGACAGCTGCAGAGTGAATACATAAACAATGTAATATCTAAAGATAACAACAAAAACCTATGGTCATACATTAAGTCTAAGAAAATGGAAACAAACAGGCATAGCGCCATTAAAAGATGAACATAACATAATACATAATGATAATGAAACTAAAGCAAACATCCTAAACAAATACTTTGCATCAGCATTTTCAGCCCCAGGAGACAAAGACATATTTCTTAATTTGAACCAAGTAGACAACATAGAAGATTTAGTAGTACAAGAAAATGGAATTCAAAAACTATTAGCCAACACCAAACCAAATAAAGCGTCTGGACCTGATGGTATTCCAGCTAGATTACTCAAAGAACTAAGCAATGAGCTAGCCCCAGTGTTCAAAATACTCTTTCAGGCATCGCTTAACCAGGGCAGAGTACCAAAGGACTGGAAAGAAGCTAATGTCACCCCCCTATTTAAAAAAGGAGAAAAATCTGATCCAGGAAACTACAGACCAGTATCACTTACCAGCATCACATGTAAAATACTAGAACACATAATATGTAGCAACATCATAAACCACTTAGACAAACATAATGTCCTCACCCCATACCAACATGGCTTTAGGAAATATAGATCATGTGAAACACAACTAATAGGACTAATTGATGATTTCTCAAAAGGTTTAGATAATAGTGAACAAATAGATGCTATCTTACTAGATTTTTCCAAGGCTTTTGACAAAGTTCACCACCATAGTTTGCTTAAAAAATTAAAATATTTCGGCATTAACGGTCCACTGCATCAGTGGATTAAAGATTTTCTGATAGGGAGAGAACAAACTGTAATAATAAATGGCTCTAAATCAACACCAATAACAGTAAACTCAGGTGTACCTCAAGGAACAGTCTTGGGTCCACTACTATTTTTAATTTACATAAATGATTTACCAAATTGCATTAGTTCAGGAACAAAAGTCAGATTATTTGCAGACGATTGCATAATATATAGAACAATAAAAACAAAACAAGACACAGATATTTTACAAAGAGAATTAGATGAATTACAGAAATGGGAATCAAACTGGAGCATGTCTTTCCACCCAGAAAAATGTCAGTTGTTAAGAGTAACAAAAAAACTAAAACAAATTAATTTCACTTATCTTATTCATGGCAAACCAGTAACACAGACTAAAAACTCAAAATACCTAGGTGTTATAATAAATGAAAAACTGTCATGGAATCCACATATTGATGAAACTATAAAAAAATCCAACAAAGCATTAGGGTTTATTAAAAGAAATTTCTATAAATCAAATAAGAACATAAAACTAAAATGTTATTTAACCTTGGTTAGGCCAATAATAGAATATGCATCCACCGTGTGGGACCCCTCAACTCAAGAAAACATTAAGAAACTGGAACAAACACAAAATAGAGCAGTGAGATTCATAACAAACGAATATTCACATTTGACTAGGGTAACACCATTAGTAAAATCACTAAATTTAGAAAGCCTTCAGGACAGAAGACTCAAAAGTAAAGTAGCAATTATACATAAAACACTGAACCATAATCTTCAAATACAAAAACAAAATTTAATAAAATACTCTGAAAGACACAAAAATAAAGGCACATTCCTCGTCCCATATGCCTCCTGTTGCGTGTAGCCTACTTACGTGGGTGGGTATCTTGTTGTCCTCTGTCGCTGGGACAGAGGTCTCAAGGTCTGGAGGGGATTTACAGTTACACCAGCCGAGCATTCAACTCGGCTCTTACAGGTCCTGTCACTTAACGTGCCACCTGGCCAACGATACTGTCAGCAAATGTTATCACAAGTGACCAATGAGAAGAGGCTAATGTAAGCTATACAAGCATATGTACCCAGTGATTGTGTCTGGGTTGAAAAAATAAAACCCATCCCTCAAAAATAAAACACATCCCTCAAAAATAAAACCCATCCCTCAAAAATGAAACCCATTCTTAAAAAATGAAACCCATCCCTCAAAAATAAAACCCATCCCTCAAAAATAAAACCCCTCTAAAATAAAACCCATCCCTCAAAAATAAAACCCATCCCTCAAAAATAAAACTCATCACTCAAAAATAAAACCCATCCCTCAAAAATATATTTAAAACGATTATCCTTCCATCAGATAGTTTATTCGCTGGCAGAGGCGTAGTGAACAAAATGTGCGGCCCGGGGCAAGGTACTTTATTGGCGGCGCGCCTCTCCCCCCAGGAACATCACATAGAAATATAGGCTTATAAATATAAAAGTATTTAATTATAATATAATACAAATAACCTTAGAAAGTATATTACATAACTAAAATATCTACAATAATTTTTTTGACGCCTCACTACAGTGGCGTCCATCTGAGGGTGACATCGTGCCAACCTTGCCCCCCCCCCAGCCCTATGCCTCTATTCGAGGGGCCTTATAGTACCGTATCACGGGCAGGATATGACCCGCTGGCTGTTTGTTGGGCGTCACTGCCCTATACTATATATGTACGGTACTCTAAAATTAGGGTTCAAATGGACGCCAGCGTAACTTCAAAAAAGAAGCAGTAGTAAGACCCTAACCGAGCCAATCGAAAGAAATAATGGTCTGAACGACAATAAATTGAGATCCACTGTCTCTATACATTTAGTCCCCGCAATGGAAGCTGGGATAGTGGACCAAGTAACGATAGCGTCTTTGTATGTATTTGTATGAGTCGTCTCTAACCCAAACTGTTTTGATGACGATTGCAAGTTTGTCAAATTTTTTTTTTTTTTTTTTGTTGGTCAGTGTTTCTAAAATTGTAACACTGTGCTCATTCCTGGAATACAAATCAACCTTTTCAATCGGGCGGAGATTGTTGGCTGGTCTGCGTGTATACAGAGTTCTTGCCCTTCAAGGGAGGGAATTATAAGTAGAGCTATCCTCAAAGGTTGAAGCTGTGTCTTGCGAAATCACATTACTAAGAGAAGAGGAGGGGAACTGAGATTTAATCAAAGTAACAAAATGTTGAGCACATAGTGAGGCCTTTATGTTTTAAAGGCTTATCCTGGAATAATTTGTTCTACATATGTTGACTATTGATTTCTTATGGAAAGTTTTTTTTAAGCTATTGGCCTTTTTGAATAAATTGGAGATCTCTGGGTCTTATATGGCGTACTCTATGGAAGTGAAAGTGTTCCTGCGGTGCTTGTAGTTGATTGAAGTAAATAGACCAACAAATGCCACATAAATGTCACATCCAGAATTCGGAATTCTAGACTTTGGCATAGAATGTGATGCTTGCTTTCGACCCCTTCGAGACAGCATACGGTATTTAGCCATTGGCATTGCCTAACAAACCATTAGCCAGAGTCGGAAACAGATCAGCAATCAATAGAATGTAATGTATTACACTACTGTAGCACGATAACAAACCATTAGCCAGAGTCGGAAACAGATCAGCAATCAATAGAATGTAATAGATGAGTTCCTGTACTATAGGACTCTAGGCGCACGTAAGCTCGACTCCATGTCTGTTTGAACAAACTTCTGTCAGGGGAAAGATTCAAGTTGATGTAAATTTTTCAATCCCTATTACCGTTGGCTCGTAACCCAAGACATTCGGGTTTGAAGCGAGGCCGACTGCCGAGCACGCCGGGGAAAATCCACCACATTCATTCTCTGTACCACATCAGCCATGAAGGCGTCCGCCTTAAAAACGGCCTCTTATTAAAATTTAATGTTTGTAATGTTTCTTACAAGAAAGACAATGCATTGTTTAGACTGCGGCTAGAACGTGGTAGGGAAATTATCTAACCATAACACAAAAACATAAACACAATAATGCAATTCTGTATAATTCCAGTTCTTTCCATTCCCAGGTATCAATTATAAAGAGGAAGGCGATGACAACCTAGAGCTCATTGACCTCGACGATAGCTTAACACAGCTGTCCTGGACTGTACCCATGAGCAACCTAGAGCGCGCGGTTCTACCACTGGACGACGAGGATGGAACGCTGACCAAGGACCTCCTCAGTCTACGCCACGGCAAAAGTCGTCCGAAGAACTCTCTACGGTCCCTGAACTCCCATCGTCACGAGATCCTAAAAAATAACTCGGACCTGTTTTCAGATGTAGGTCACAGTCTGGAGCAGGACGGTGACTCATCGACCCAGCAAATATCGCACGTCACCTCGAGGTCGGGGTCTATACCTGACGCCCGGGGCCCTCAGCTTTCACACCTCGTAGAAACAGTAACGCAATCGCTCCGCGGTAGGATTGAGCTGCGGGCTAATGGATCTATCGACACGCCTTTAAGGACAAAGCATAGGCGTGTACCAGGACGTGTACAGCCCGACAGCAGCAACGACAGCAGCAAGAGCAGCACTTCGCAAGTAATCTTTTTTTTTCTTCTTTAAAAAGTTCAGGTGCACTTTGTGTCTTTGGGGCTCTTTGGTGTGTGTGTTTTTTTTTTCATTTTCCTGACAGCATAGCATTATACCAAGACCAATCGTTATAAAAAGGCCTGAACACTGAATGACAGCGTCACAACCTGTGGGCAGTTTAGACCAATAGCTCGTTGCCACGACTTTTGCAACGTTACAACATGTGGGCAGTTTAGGCCAATAGCTCGCTGCCACGTCGTTTGCAACATCAAATCCTGTGGACAGTTTAAACCAAAAGCTCGTTGCCACGTCACAGGTCTGTACGGCGTGGCAATGAGCGATTGGTCCAAACTGCCCACAGGTTACGACGTTGCAGGTCAGTGTTGAGGCCATCTCTAAAGAAAGTTCTCGATTACACACCTTTGTATAATAAAAGAATTCGATGCCCCAGTTGCTTAAAGGTTTTGGTGCTTATCTTCCCACTTGTCTCTTAACATGGATGTCGACTTGACTGCCAGCAAGGATGTGCGTGTGTGTGTGGGGGGGGGCATAAGTAAATATTCTATTTAAGAGAATAACAGTTGAATAAAGTTAAAAAGAAACAACAACAGTTCAGTACCTCTTTTAGACTTTGAGATCTACAGTGCTGGTGATGTAAAGGTAATGTGTTTCTTTAACCGACAGTTAGCAAGGCTGTGATGTGGTCAGCTCAGTGATTCACTACCCTTTACTTTCCCCAACTAATGCCAGGTACCCATTCGAATTGGGTGGACTAATGGCTTTCTAAAACAAATTCCCGCGAACTGTCATAGCACTTCTACGAGGAAAGATCTACTTTGGATGGGATGATGATAATAATAGTTGCATCTCTATTGTTATTGTTACAGTAGTAATGCTGAGGTGGACAACTGAAGTCAAACTGAATTTGAATTTTGTTGGGACCAATACAATTATCTTATCTTATCTTATAATCGTTTGGTTAGAATCCTAAATGATGGATTATTAAATATGGCCGCGTGCACTTTTACTTCCAACTGAAATCGTAACTACAGGTAAACGTTTAACTTGGGCAGCAATGAGTCGTTACATCCTGACATGCAGGTGCTGAGCCTTTGTTAAACTGATGAGTTAGCACTTGTATAAGACAAAAGGTAAGCAGGGGACGTAAGTGCGAACAGTTCGCAACCACTTATGTTTATTAAATTACCCGCCCTTAGTTGTAACATTTCAATTAGAACTATGAGACAGTGTTGAATTATGTACTTTAGTCTTCGATGTGCAATGCTGTTTTCAAACACGTCTGCTGGTAAAATAAAGGATGTTTTACATCACGTCTGCTGACAAAGTACATGATGTTTTATCTCACTTTTGAGGACAGAATAAATGATGTTTTAATTTACATTTGAGAACAAAATAAACGATGTTTTAACTCACGTCTGCTTACAAAGTAAATGATGTTTTATCTCACATTTGAAGAGAGAATAAATGATGTTTTAACTCACATCTGCTATCAAAAATAAATGATGTTTCAACTCACATCTGCTGACAAAATAAATGATGCTTTAACTCAAGTCTGCTGACAAAACAAATGTTTTAGCTCACGTCTGATAACTAACCCTAACCCTTAGACACATTCGTCACGTGATTATTTAAGACGGCACTATAGACTAAAGACAACAAGAGGAACATAAGTCTATTAAGACATTTTTCATTTATTTCGCACTTTCTTTAAAATGTTAGGACTTCCGTGCAGTGTCCTTTCTCAACACACGTCGAGCTTTTTACATAAAAGCAGTTTAGCGCAATGTTCTCAATCTAGTGCAATGTTCTCAATCTAGTGCGATGTTCTCAATCTAGTACGATGTTCTCAATCTAGTGCGATGTTCTCAATCTAGCGCAATGTTCTCAATCTAGCGCAATGATCTCAATCTAGCGTAATGTTCTCAATCTAGCGCAATGTTCTCAATCTAGTGCAATGTTCTCAATCTAGCGCAATGTTCTCAATCTAGCGCAATGTTCTCAATCTAGTGCATGTTCTCAATCTAGCGCAATGTGCTCAATCTAGTTCTCAATCTAGCGCAATGTTCTCAATCTAGTGCGATGTTCTCAATCTAGCGCAATGTTCTCAATCTAGTGCGTGTTCTCAATCTAGCGCAATGTTCTCAATCTAGCGCAATGTTCTCAATCTAGCGCAATGTTCTCAATCTAGCGCAATGTTCTCAATCTAGTTCTCAATCTAGTGTAATGTTCTCAATCTAGCGCAATGTTCTCAATCTAGTGCAATGTTCTCAATCTAGCGCAATGTTCTCAATCTAGCGCAATGTTCTCAATCTAGTGCGATGTTCTCAATCTAGCGCAATGTTCTCAATCTAGTGCAATGTTCTCAATCTAGCGCAATGTTCTCAATCTAGCGCAATGTTCTCAATCTAGCGCGATGTTCTCAATCTAGTGCGATGTTCTCAATCTAGTGCAATGTTCTCAATCTAACGCAATGTTCTCAATCTAGTGCAGTGTTCTCAATCTAGTGCAATGTTCTCAATCTAGCGCAATGTTCTCAATCTAGCGCAATGTTCTCAATCTAGCGCAATGTTCTCAATCTAGCGCAATGTTCTCAATCTAGTGCAATGTTCTCAATCTAGTGCAATGTTCTCAATCTAGTGCAATGTTCTCAATCTAGCGCAATGTTCTCAATCTAGCGCAATGTTCTCAATCTAGTGTAATGTTCTCAATCTAGTCATCGACACCTGAAGGAAACTGCTACATCCACCAGCCCCCCCCCCCCCCCCATCTCTCCATGTCCTCTACAATGTACATTCAAACGACCAATAGAGTAGCTCGTTTATTGACCACTCTTTCTGATAAGGTAAAATTTTACTTTAAAAAAAAGAACCAAAGGAAGACCCCTCCCCCCCCCCCCCCGCAATTGCAGCCTAAGGTAAATGAAGTTTGGGATAATGCCTCCCCCCCCCCCAAATTACTCCTAGAGAAACCCTAACCCATTCACCCCCCCCCCCCCGTTCCATTTCTTTCCAATGCCAAGTTCCCATTTCTATTTCCTGAAATGTTCAACCTGGCTCAGATGTGAGGTGGGGGGGGGGGGGTAATCTGTGTTTAATCGGATACAATCTGTTATGAGCTGATACACTTAGGGACCATTTGTGTGATGGTCTGGTAGCGAATTGGTGGAGGAGGGAAGATAAGTGAAAGCCGGCGCTAGAGAAGTTGTGTGTGTGTGTGTGTGTGTGAGTGCGCGCACGCTTTGGGGTGAGAGCAACCTTGAAATACGGCGAGGTTTGATTGCTGTGTTATTTGTGGGTGCTTCATCCTCAGTGTCTGACATGAAAACCTTCATTTATTGTATCTTATCTTATATAATACAGACTTTAAAAAAAAAAAAAAGATGATTACGTCATGTAACGATGTTGAGAGTTCAATAAATGAGCAGCTTCTCCTAGTTTTAAATCAACCAAAAGATGACTGAGTTGAAGGTCTGTGGCTCTTGTCGTCATCAGGTGTTCACCTTCTTCTCTAAATAACATTTGTAATACGTTACTATAGTAAAAGTAAATTAACCCTTTCACACCTGACGATCTTTAAGGCAGATGATGCAAAGGTTCGGAAGCCAAGCGTTTTACTACTCGGTAATAATAGTAAAAGGAAAAAAGCAAAGACCTTCAGACCTTGCGATCTATAGGGCGGATGATGTAAAGGTCACCTGTTTCTGTGGCCCACGGTTAGTGAGTGTGTCATACGGCCAGCACAATGACCAACCGCCTTTACTTTTCAGCAACTAATGTCCAATCCAATAGAGCTGGGTGGACTCAGAGGCGCCCAAAGATCCCGAAATTAAAAATCCCAGTTTTTTAACCAGGATCCGAACCTGGGAGTCGGGCTTCCAACTTGAGCCCTCTTGATAGGTAGCCAAGCGGTCTAAGCCTCTCGGCCACACATGCCACTATTATTATTGTGTTGTTTTTTTTTTCGATTAACGTTCAAAGTTATCTGCCCTTTTGTTTACATTTTGATTTTTAAGAATCTGGTCTACATTCTTTTAAGCTAACGAAATACAGTATCGTAGATAATGAAGAGAATGTGATATAGATAAATACTGGGGGTGCCTAAAAAAATGGAAGAAAAGTTTTTAAAAAATAAAATATCAATTTCGCTGATTCCATGTTTCTGAAAAAAGAGCTCCTGCGGTGGATGGCTGATTTGATTTCAGACATCGGAAGTAACAGAGCGAGTATTGTTCTAATATTTACTGCCACAGGCTTAGATCTATTTCCGGTCTGGGCGATTTTTAGCACAATTCTAAATTTAGACTTGACACTCCGTACATATTATTGTTTATCTTATCTTCTTCTTATCTTATATAATACAGACGTTACTTCAAAAAAGAAGATGATTACGTCCTACGCGTCATGCATTTAGTCATGCATATTAACCAATGACTTAAATTCTGCCAAGTCACTGGTTTTTCTGGCTAGCTCAGGCAACCCATTCCATGCTCTAATAGCACTAGGGAAGAAGGAGTATTTGTACAAATTTGTCCTAGCATATGGGACGAGGAATGTGCCTTTATTTTTGTGTCTTTCAGAGTATTTTATTAAATTTTGTTTTTGTATTTGAAGATTATGGTTCAGTGTTTTATGTATAATTGCTACTTTACTTTTGAGTCTTCTGTCCTGAAGGCTTTCTAAATTTAGTGATTTTACTAATGGTGTTACCCTAGTCAAATGTGAATATTCGTTTGTTATGAATCTCACTGCTCTATTTTGTGTTTGTTCCAGTTTCTTAATGTTTTCTTGAGTTGAGGGGTCCCACACGGTGGATGCATATTCTATTATTGGCCTAACCAAGGTTAAATAACATTTTAGTTTTATGTTCTTATTTGATTTATAGAAATTTCTTTTAATAAACCCTAATGCTTTGTTGGATTTTTTTATAGTTTCATCAATATGTGGATTCCATGACAGTTTTTCATTTATTATAACACCTAGGTATTTTGAGTTTTTAGTCTGTGTTACTGGTTTGCCATGAATAAGATAAGTGGAATTAATTTGTTTAATTTTTTTTGTTACTCTTAACAACTGACATTTTTCTGGGTGGAAAGACATGCTCCAATTTGATTCCCATTTCTGTAATTCATCTAATTCTCTTTGTAAAATATCTGTGTCTTGTTTTGTTTTTATTGTTCTATATATTATGCAGTCGTCTGCAAATAATCTGACTTTTGTTCCTGAACTAATGCAATTTGGTAAATCATTTATGTAAATTAAAAATAGTAGTGGACCCAAGACTGTTCCTTGAGGTACACCTGAGTTTACTGTTATTGGTGTTGATTTAGAGCCATTTATTATTACAGTTTGTTCTCTCCCTATCAGAAAATCTTTAATCCACTGATGCAGTGGACCGTTAATGCCGAAATATTTTAATTTTTTAAGCAAACTATGGTGGTGAACTTTGTCAAAAGCCTTGGAAAAATCTAGTAAGATAGCATCTATTTGTTCACTATTATCTAAACCTTTTGAGAAATCATCAATTAGTCCTATTAGTTGTGTTTCACATGATCTATATTTCCTAAAGCCATGTTGGTATGGGGTGAGGACATTATGTTTGTCTAAGTGGTTTATGATGTTGCTACATATTATGTGTTCTAGTATTTTACATGTGATGCTGGTAAGTGATACTGGTCTGTAGTTTCCTGGATCAGATTTTTCTCCTTTTTTAAATAGGGGGGTGACATTAGCTTCTTTCCAGTCCTTTGGTACTCTGCCCTGGTTAAGCGATGCCTGAAAGAGTATTTTGAACACTGGGGCTAGCTCATTGCTTAGTTCTTTGAGTAATCTAGCTGGAATACCATCAGGTCCAGACGCTTTATTTGGTTTGGTGTTGGCTAATAGTTTTTTAATTCCATTTTCTTGTACTACTAAATCTTCTATGTTGTCTACTTGGTTCAAATTAAGAAATATGTCTTTGTCTCCTGGGGCTGAGAATGCTGATGCAAAGTATTTGTTTAGGATGTTTGCTTTAGTTTCATTATCATTATGTATTATGTTATGTTCATCTTTTAATGGCGCTATGCCTGTTGTTTCCATTTTCTTAGACTTAATGTATGACCATAGGTTTTTGTTGTTATCTTTAGATATTACATTGTTTATGTATTCACTCTGCAGCTGTCTGCTTACTTTTTGGGTTAGGTGTTTAATTTTTATATACTTTTTGTAAACTCTTTCTGCCTTGGTTTCTTTAAATTTTCTATATAGGTTTTCCTTCTGTTTACAAAGCTTCTTTAGTCTATTATTAAACCAGCATTTATTTATTTTGTTTGATGTGTATTTAGTTGGTATATGATTTTCTATAATGCTTTTAAGATGGTTTTTAATGAAATTCCAGAGGTCATCGACTGGTTGGTTAATGTCTTTTTCTAATAAGAATGTTTGTTGAAAGTTTAATGCAGCTTGGTGTAGTTGTGTTAGGTTACATTTATTCCAGAGTAAGATTTTTCTTTTGGTTTTTGTATTGGCTACTGCTTTTATCTGACTGTGTATTTTTATGATCTCATGGTCTGATAGACCAGGGATAATATCATAATCAACTACTAATCCAGGTCTGTTGGTTAAGAAGAGATCTAATGTGTTGTTTAATCTAGTTGGCTTTTTAATGATTTGATCTAAACTTAGGTTGTGTAAAGTTTCTATGAAAAGCTCATTTATGTCCTTAAGGTTTTGGTGTTTATCTATGGTTAGTGTTTTCCAATTTATATCAGGTAGGTTGAAGTCACCCATAATCCAAAAAACTGCATTTTTATTTGTCTCTTTAAGTGTAGTAATCTGATTACATAGTTCCTGCATGTATTCTAAACTAGAATTTGGTGGTCTGTAAATGCTGCCTATTATAAGGGATGTTGAGGTGGTATTAATTTTACAAAATGTAGATTCTATGTTTTTTGAGTTAGGTAAGGTAATTTCTTCAGCTATAAGAGTGTTTTTTATTGCTAAAAGAACTCCTCCATGATTATCAGCCCTATCTTTTCTAAAAATTTCATAATTACTATTGAAAATTTCTGCATTATAAATTTCAGGATGTAGCCAAGTTTCTGTTCCTGCAATTATGTCTGGTTTCTCACATTCTAATAAAATTTCTAAGTCTGCTGTTTTGTTCCTAATACTTTGAAAATTTATTACTAAGGTTTTAAGGTATTTTGGTATTACTTCTTTAGGAGGTTTGTTTAGTGAGGCTGTTGTATTAATTTTAGTAGATTTAGGTTTAACAGGAGTGGATCTGGCTAGTGGTTGGTGAGTTGGTTTTGGGATGGTGTTTAAGATGTTGTATGGGTTAGAAGTGTCCGCATCAAAGGAATCAAACAGTCCTGATGTAAACTGAGGTAACCCACACGGTACACAGTGCCATGATGCATCTTTGTTGCCTAAGGCATAATACACAGGTGTATTCATATGGAGACATGATGCATGGTACCATTCATCGCAGGTGTCACATTGAATGGCTTTCTGTTTCATGGTGCATACTTTTTTGCAGATGTTGCATCTATCTTTAGATCTAGGCCCTGGATTTGACTCTACATCTCCTGCTATTAATATTAACAGTGAAAGGTATTTATTTCTACTGTGTCTGATTGAGAACTTCCATTTGTGATGGGTAATCTTCTTTAATGTTATTGATGTGTATGTTAGGTTATTTTTGAAGTTGCATTGATCTAAAGTGTGATGATTGATTATGACTGTTGTTTCATTTTTAAGTTTAGTGTTGACTGAGGTAGATCTAGTTCTGTGTTCAGCTAGTGTGTATTTAGTAATTATTAGGATAAATAGCCAGAGCAATTTCATGATGACTGTTGTTGATTTTAGTTTTAAAAGGTCTAGTCTAAAATAGTTTAAGGTTAAAAATGCCTAAGATGGCCTAAGCTAAGTCTAAAGTGATAGCTAATTTACAATGACAATCAAATGGTTTATTCAAAATATAGACCTAGACTAGATCCAGATCTAATTCAAGATCTAGATCTAATTGTAGATCAATATATTTATGTGTTTAACTAACTTTAACTAACTATATAGAGTATTACTATTAGTTTATAATTAGTAGTATTTGTAGATGATTAGTAGATCTAAGGCCTTAATTAAAGTCTAAGTCTAAGACTGACTAGATCTAAAATCTAAGAATATAAAAATACCTAAACTAAGAGTTGTTAATTTGAATTAATTAGTGGAAATAATGCTAAATTAAGTTAAATCTATAATTTAAAGATATTAGTTTATTAGTTGAATAGCTTTTTAAAGGAATTTTATTTGGTTTATATACAACAAAACGAAAATTTAACTCATCTATGATAACTGTAAACAGGGAGCAGCCATCTTGTCAAGAGCGCGTTTGAAGGTTATTGGGTCAACACTGCAGTAGAAACGGAATGGGGCTAAAAGCGCCATCTATCGGACATGGTTGATGCACAATATTCTTGAACTCGTTTGTTAAATGTGAACTTTTGCTGTAATTGTTACAAATTAGGAAAATTGCTAGAAATTTAATAAAAATAAAAAGTCATAGTGATTGTTACATTTTTTTTTAGCGTCTGCATCAATTTTTTTTTCGCGCCAATACTTCTACTTGTAGTTAGGAAAGGATATAAAAAGGGAAAAAAAAGAGTATGGTCGGGTGCAGGTCTGACAGCCAGATGTTTCCATTGGGTGAGCTAATGCAGTCGTCTTCAAGTGAGTCTGTGTATGTGTGTGATGTGTGTCAGAGTAAGAGTGCCCTATTGCGGCAAAAAAAAAAAGTTCAAGCAGACGAGACGAAAAACAAAAATTGGGTCAAAGTTGCCTAACCTCATCCCTTACCAATTTACTAATTTCTCGGTGCTGGAGAGTTACAGGAGACTGATCGTCTGCACGGGCGCGTTGTGAAGGAAGGAGAGAAAAAAAATCGGGAAAGGGGACACAACCTAAATAAATCTCGATGAATGTCATATGTCGTCTGTAAACTATAAGCAACCTTATTACATAGCGCCCCCCTTTTGTGTGTGTGTGTGTATATT
The DNA here is from genome assembly GCA_036873155.1 of Biomphalaria sudanica. Lineage (NCBI taxonomy): Eukaryota > Metazoa > Mollusca > Gastropoda > Planorbidae > Biomphalaria > Biomphalaria sudanica. The sequence continues at coordinate 127,065 of JAZGLO010004735.1, forward strand.
TCATTTAAACTCTAGAAATGTCAAAGCTTTGAGAACTGAATAAACCTAGCGACCTCGTGAACTTTGCCTTCCCCATCCACCTCCACCTCATCCCCCCTCCACCAATAAAAAAATTACTGGTAACTTTATTTATTATTTATCCTTTATGTAGAATGGGGGGGAGCAAAGAAAAAGAAATAAATAAAAGAGTAGGGGGGGGGAAGCTTATAAAATATCAATCCGAAAACATGTTTTGTTGTTTTACTTGCCTTGCAATCTATTTCTGGAATATAGTTTGTCCAAGAAAAGTGTATTTATAAACAAACAGACAAACAAACAGACAAGCAAACAAGCCATCGATATGCACAAATCAATCAATGAATTTCTCAAAAAAGTGTTTTTAACAAATTGGAATTTTCCCAAAAATCAAGAATCTACTTCTATTTTCGAGTAGCTTTTGGATGCATTTCGGAGGCGCGTTGGCTGAGTGGTTAATTAAGCGCTTGGCTTCCGAATCTGGGGTCTTGGGTTCGAATCTTGGTGAAGACTGCGATTTTGAATTTCATTATGTAAAGGGTGACCTTGAGTCCACCCAATTTAAATGAGTGCCTACCTTTAGTTTGGGAAAAGGATCTGATCAACACAAAAATATTAAATTGCTATTCTTATTATATTAATTTTTTCAACATAAGTTCAAGTTTCTTCTTTCTGCATATTGTTTTATTTCCAATGCTCATCGCATTGAAGTGGGAACAAGTGGTCCATTTCATTAATATGACAGACCATAACGCACTATTAATTAAAATACGTCAACCGCTAAACGATTCGTTGAAGCTGATT